>OZ022239.1:5984410-6091910 GCA_963978895.1 Erpobdella octoculata
TGTAATCCACACTGGAGAAAAGCATTCAGTTGCACTCAGTATTAAATTGTACTTAGGTACTTAATAAATGCCACATTGGAGATTTGTATTCCAAACTGGAAAAAAAGTCATTCAGTTGCAGTCAGTGTTGAATTGTAATAAGTTACTTAATAAATGCCACATTGGAGATTAGTATTCTAAACTAGAGAAAAGATAGGCGTAATGTTGAACCAAAAAAACACAAACAACAGAAATGGTTCTCGTCAATGTTCGCAGAGGCAAAGTCAGCAGAAGCTGACAAACTGAAAAAGCCAAAACAAAAGGATTCTGAGAAAATTGGTTTTTAAGCAGTCTGTTCATTAAATTTGACACTTTTAATTTAATGTACTTTTCAAATTATAAAATACATTTCAATACGATTTAGGTACTAAGTGAAAAGTTGTTCAATGTTAATATAGCGGATTCTAGCCTACAAAACAGGGTCAGGGGTCACCCCTGTGTTAGCCTGTGTATATACTTTTCGAGACTACTAATCTACTCTAATCTACTGGCAAAAAAAATTATTATTCAGTATTATAATTTTAGCATTTTTATAATGAAAAGTTTCCTTTAAGAAATTATAATATGCCCATTTTCAGCAAAACAACAAAGTGCAACATTTGAAATGCACAGGTCCATCATAATTGTTTTGATATATTAGCTATAATTTGATATTTTTTACATTTTTGTTGGAGGTGGAAAATAGTGGTTCAAGTCTTTAAGTATCCAAATATGGGCTCCATTTACACCCAAATGCTACCAAAAAGGGGTAGCAGCTGCTCCCCCAGACCCCCTAATCGTGGGTGGCTTGCTTTGCTCATTTCGTCCACGTTGTGGGGTTACACACAAAAACTGTGTATTATTAAATATTCCTTAGAATAGCCTATGACAGAGTTGGCGGAAGGTCGGGTCGAGAGTTTAGAATATTTTAATGAGTTTATTTTTATAAAATAAAAAACAAAAAAAAAATAGAAATAAAAATCAGCATTGTGAAATGATTAAAGTTTAAAAAAATGCTTAGTATTAGATGTAGTCTAACGTCGTTCTTGTTTCAATTTTTGATTATTAATTCCGCTTTTCAATTCATGTATTAAAAAAATTATATATTTTCGGATGTGACGTATCTATACATTTTTGGTTTCCCTACTAACTTTCGAATATTAATTCCACGTTTTAACTCATCGTGTTATTTAAAAAATGTCTTTACTAGTTTTTGATGTAATGGTTTTTTTTCATTGAATTTTGGAATGGCATCATGCTCTGCATTGAGTTTCTCTTTAAATGATTTATTTTCGACAAATTTAAGAATGGCATCAATTTCTGGAATGATTTTTTTGTTAAATGCGTAATATTTTTCATATGCTTTTATAAGATGACCGACTAACGGTTCAATCACTGAAGGTTCTTTGTCATAGCCGCAATCAAGCGACAGGAGAATTGAGATATAGCCGAGACTTGGTGATAATATCGCTTTCCATAAAACATCTTCAAATGACACAGCTATTAAATGTTTTATCCAATAACAACTAGATCTAGAACTCAACATAACTTTTAATAAAAAAATATACTCAGAATTTTTTAAACCAACTTCAGAGAGAGTACACAATAATTCCCAAAAAAAAACTGAAGAACTGTTTTTAGGAATGTAATAGTAAAGTCCTCTGTGTAGAAATTCAACAATGATTGAAAGGTTGTTTCTAATAACTGAATGACTGTTTGTCAATGCTAATTGAAAATTCAGTGAACGAAGGTATTTCTGAAAAACGTTTGCTTTCCAAAAAATATTTTTAGTGAATTTTACAACCCTATAAGATGTGTCAAAGTTACATTCTACATCGGAGACTATGTTTGTAGAAGTTTCCAATAAAGCCAGTCTATTAAAATCCAAGCCGAAATACTGAAAACTTCTTGAGTGCGTCCAGGCAGAATGTTTTTCTAACTTCAGATCAATTTCAATTATGTCTAAATAAACTAATTTAGGTAATTTATCGATCATTTTGTATATTGATTGTAAAGTATAATTATTAAACACTTGAAAGCAATAGCTTTCACTCAAATCAAGCCACGTTAAATTAGAAAGACATGATATTGAGTCGAGCAGTTTTTCCAGTGATTTACCAGAATCTAATCGTATTCTCATATTCAATCTTTGAAGATCAACAAAATGGGGAAATTTGCTTATAGTTCTCTTTGCATAGCCACAACCATCTAAATTTAAAATTTCTAAGTTTTTGTAAGGAAATTCAATTCTAAGAATATCAATTAGATCATCTATAGTGTTGAAATTATTAAAACAGCAACCACAACGCAATGAAAGACGAACTAATTTAAAAAAATATACTCAGAACTAATTTAGGACACCAACCACGTAGATTTGTCTGTTTCAATTTGGTAATAACGTATAATATCATTACAGTAAACCTCTACTTCTAAATCTTCTAAGTTTAAAGACAAAAATGGATTTTTGCAGAAATTATGGTAATATTTTCCTAACTGAGTAAAGTGCGTGTTTTTGTAAAAATCTGAATTTCCACCGAACGAAACACGTGTAAAATTTCCCCTGCTCAAAATAGTTCTCAAAGGTTGACAAAATTTTTCAATGTCAATTTTTCTAAGTATTATTTCATGAAAAAAGTCAAATTTAATAAAAACGGAATTATATACTCATGATGTAGTTCTATTCCTATTTCCTGAACTCTTGAAATTACATTTTCAAAAAGATTTGATGAAAATTTTACATTGTCTTTAACCTGGAAAGGAAGGCATTCCATTTCAGAAGATGATTCAAGAAAAGTTAAATAAAATAAAATCTGTGCAAGACAATTTCAACGAAAATAGACGATTTAGGCAATAAGTCATTTCGATTTGCTGAAATTTCATTTAATAAAAAAACAAGAAAATAATTTTGATATACAATTACTATAAAAATAATTTTCCTAAATAGTTTTGGAACAATATTTAAACAGCTAAATTGATATAAATACCACTAAATTATATATATATATATATATATATATATATATATATATATATATATATATATATATATATATATATATATATATATATATATATATATATATATATATATATCTATATATATAAAAGAACATGTCCTGACTGACTGACTGACTGACTGACTGACTGACTGACTGACTGACTGACTGATGACTGACTGATAATCAACGCCGAGCTCAAACGCCTCATCCTAGGAACGTGAAATTTGAAACTTATATTACTTTTATAGCGTAAACATCCGCTAAGAAAGGATTTTTGAAAATTCTGCTCCTGAGGGGAAAAAACTGGAAAACAAACTTTTTTCTAAAACAATGTATATTTTGAAAACCAAAAATGAGGAGATTTTGAAATTTGGTATATAGATTCGTTTTGAAAAATAAAAAGATACGTGTTTCACCATTTTTTGAAAATTCAGTTTCCCGGACCTCAAATGTATGTTGGAAAATTGGGTTATTTGGTTTTTAGCTTCTACTCAAAAACTGTTAATGCTACAGGAGTAAAAATTAGTATTTAGTTTCTACTCCAAAAATTATGATATACGTGTTGTAGAATTTTTTGAAAATTTGGTTTCCAGGACTACAAATGTGGGGTGGAAAATAGGGCTAATTGTCTTTTATAGTAACTGCTACTCAAAAACAGTAAATACCACAGATGTAAAAATTATTATTTAGTTTCTTTTCTAAAAATAAAGATATGCGTGTTTCCCCATTTTTTACAAATTTGGTTTCCCGGACCTCAAATGTGGGTTGGAAAATTGGGTTATTTGATTTTTAAAGTAGCTTCTACTCAAAAACTGTTAATGCTACAAAAGTCAAAATTAGTATTTAGTTTCTACTCTAAAAATAATGATATACGGGTTTTACAATTTTTTGAAAATTTGGTTTCCAGGACTTCAAATGTGGGGTGGAAAATAGGGTTATTTGGTTTTTAAAGTAACTGCTACTCAACAACTGTAATTGCAACAGATGTAAAAATTAATACTTAGTATCTACTCAAAAAAAAAAAAGATATACGTGTTTCATTATTTTTTGGGTTATTTGGTTTTTAAAGTAGCTTCTACTCAAAAACTATAAATACCACAGATGTAAAAATTAGTATTTAGTTTCTATTCTAAAAATAAAGATATACGTGTTTTACCATTTGTTTAAAATTTGGTTTCCAGGACCTCAAATGTGGGGTGGAAAATAAGGTTATTTGATTTTAAAATAACTGCTACTCAAAAACTGTAAGTGCTACAGATGTGAAAATTAGTATTTTGAGGTTTTGTGCCGTTAAAAGTAGATGAGTTCAGTTTATCACCGGACGGACGGGCCAAGCCGTTATTTTAGGGTGTTCATACGGCCCTGCCCAAACCTTAAATCAAGGTGGGACGGGCCGAGATTTTTAACCAAGTATATAGACATTTTAGTGATTTTAGGGTGTTCAGACGAGCCGGGCTAAACCTGAAGTCAAGGTGGGACGGGCCGAAGTTTTTCATCAAGTATATAGAACTTCTAGGCCTGTAAAAACGGACCGGGCCCATATTAGACGGGCCGTGCCGGGCCAGGAATTTCGGTTTTTGAAACGGGCTGGGCCAAGTATTTAGTATTTAGTTTCTATTCTAAAAATAAAGATATACGTGTTTCACCATTTTTTTATAAATTTGGTTTCCAGGACCTTAAATTTGGGCTGGACAATAGGATTACTTGGTTTTTAAAGTAACTGATACTCAAAAACTGTAAATGCTACAAAAGTAAAAATTAGTATTTAGTTTCTACTCTAAAAATAATGATATACGTGTTTCACTATTTTTTGAAAATTTGGTTTTCAGGACCTTAAATGTGGGGTGGAAAATTGGGTTACTTGGTGTTTAAAGTAACTGCTACTCAAAAACTGTAAATGCTACAAAAGTAAAAATTAGTATTTAGTTTCTACTCTAACAATAAGGATATATAAAATTTTGGTTTTCATGATCTCAAATGTGGGGTGGAAAAAGGTTTCTTTGGTTTTTAAAGTAACTGCTACTCAAAAACTGTGAATGCTACAGATGTCAAAATTAGTATTTAGTATTTACTCAAAAAATAATGATATAAGTGTTTCAACATTTTTTAAAAATTTAGTTTCCAGGACCTCAAATGTGGGGTGGAAATAAGGGTTATTTGATTTCAAAATAACTGCTACTCAAAAACTGTAAGTGCTACAAATGTAAAAATTAGTATTTTGAAGTTTTGTGCCGGTTAAAAGTAGCTAAGTCCAGTTTATCACCGGTTGGGCCAAGCCGTTGTTTTAGAGTCTTCACACGGGCCAGGCCAAACCTTAAATCAAAGTGGGACGGGCCGAGGTTTTTCACCAAGTATATAGATATTTTAGTGATTTTAGGGTCTTCAGTTGGGCCGGGCCAAACCTGAAGTCAAGGTGGGACGGGCCGAAGTTTTTCATCAAGTATATAGAACTTCTAGGCCTGTAAGAATGGGCCGGGCCTAATTCAAACGGGCTGTTCCGGGCCAGGAGTTTAGTTTTTTAAAACGGGCTGGGCTAAGTTGTCGACGGGCCGAACCGAGACCTAAAAAATTGATCTCTACTATGGATGCACGGTTCAAACTCTCTAATTTCATGCGAGCGAAGCCGCTACGGGCACTGCTAGTATATATATATATATATATATATATATATATATATATATATATATATATATATATATATATATATATATATATATATATATATATATATATATATATATATATATATATATATATATATATATATATATATATATATATATATATATAAAAGAACATGTCCTGACTGACTGACTGACTGACTGACTGACTGACTGACTGATAATCAACGCCGAGCTCAAACGCCTCATCCTAGGAACGTGAAATTTGGAACTTATATTACTTTTATTGAGTAAGCATCCACTAAGAAAGGATTTTTGAAAATTTTGCTCCTGAGGGGAAGAAACTGGAAAACAAACTTTTTTCTAAAACAATGTATATCTCGAAAACCAAAAATGAGGAGATTTTGAAATTTGGTATATGGATTTTTCTTGAAAAATAAAAAGATACGTGTTTCACAACTTTTTGAAAATTCGGTTTCCCGGACCTCAAATGTGGGTTGGAAAATTTGGTTATTTGGTTTTTAAAGTAGCTCTACTCAAAAACTGTGAATGCTACAGGAGTAAAAAATAGTATTTAGTTTCTACTCCAAAAATAATGAAATACGTGTTTTAGCATTTTTTGAAAATTTGGTTTCCAGGATTTTAAATGTGAAGTGGAAAAAGGGTTATTTGATTTTAAAATAACTGCTACTCAAAAACTGTAAGTGCTACAGATGTGAAAATTAGTATTTTGAGGTTTTGTGCCGGTTAAAAGTAGATGAGTTCAGTTTATCACCGGACGGACGGGCCAAGCCGTTATTTTAGGGTCTTCATACGGCCCTGCCCAAACCTTAAATCAAGGTGGGACGGGCCGAGATTTTTAACCAAGTATATAGACATTTTAGTGATTTTAGGGTGTTCAGATGGGCCGGTCTAAACCTGAAATCAAGGTGGGATGGGCCGAAGTTTTTTATCAAGTATATATAATTCTAGGCCTGTAAAAACGGGCCGGGCCCATATTAGCCGGGCCGTGCCGGGCCAGGAATTTCGGTTTTTGAAACGGGCTGGGCCAAGTTGTCGACAGGCCGAGCCGAGACCTAAAAAATTGATCCGTGCAGTACTCTACTATGTATGCACGGTTCAAATTCTTTAATTTCATGCGAGCGAAGCCGCTACGGGCACTGCTAGTATATATATATATATATAAGAGCAAGCGGGAACGGTAAAGCGACCGGAAGCGGGAGAGCTAGCAATCAATCAATTAACTGAATTTGTATAGCGCTACTTCGGTGGTGTTCAATAACGCTCGGTCATGAACTTATTAAACAATTTTTTATTTTATACATTAGTAAGCAGATTTTAAAAATCACCCTATATCTAAGCGGAAGCCAATGAAGAAGAACAAGAGATGGAGAGATGTGAGAAAAGTAAGAGGTGCGAGAAACTAAGCGCGCAGCTGAGTTGAAGGCTTAGAGAGAGGATAAAGGGTAGTATCAGGAAGACCATAATATAGTGAATTGCAGTAGTCAATTCAAGACAGAAGAAGAGAAGAGACTAGAAGTTGTAGAAAAGGATCATCCAGAAGTGGACGAAGCTGCTTAATGCGGCGAATATGGAAGTAGCAAGATTTAATAACAGATATAATTTGAGGGGTAATAGACAAGTTGGAGTCAAAGAGAAAACCTAAGCTACGAATCAAAAGAGAAGGAGAAATGGAAAGAGAAGATGGTGGTGGCAAAACCAAAGAAAGTGGAGTTAGAGATTTAGAAGTCTTATTGAAATAGATTAATTCAAACTTATCAGGATTAAGCTTGAGACACATAGAAGAACTCCAGGAAATAATAGATTGAAGGCAGGCAGTTATTTGATTAAGAACAGCGGGGAAGGAAGCGATAGCGAGAAAGAAAAACGATAGAAAAACCTCTAAAAACCCCGCACAACGCCGGGTACCCCTCTATTAAAAAAATACAAGCAGGCCCGGCTTTCTCGCTTAAAATTATAGAATTTGAACCGTGCATCTATAGTAGAGCACTGCACTCCACGGACCGATTTTTCACGGCTGTCTCGTCCACAACTTGGCCCGGCCCGTTTCATAAGCCTAAATTCCAGGCCAGGCCTGGCTGTCTAATATGAGCCCGGTCCGTTTTTACAGGCCTAAAACCTCGGCTCGTCCCACCTTGACTTCAGGTTTGGCCCGGCCCGTCTGAAACCCTTAAAATCACAGCCTGGACCGGCCCCTGCAGTACTTTAATCGATGGAGCACTACAGGGATTTTTAGACCCAGTCCGGCTTCTTTTATAAGCAAAACATTCCAGGTCTGGATTGTAATTTAGGCCCAAACCGACTTTATTCATAAGCACAAAGGTCGAGGCCTGGCCCGGTCCGTAATGAGCTAGACTTAGCGAGTATTAACTGACACAAAACCTCAAAGATTGGAAACTAATTTTTCAAAAATAATGAAACACGCATTTTATTATTTCTTAAAAAACACCTAAGTACTGAATTCTAAAATTTTTAAATTTCCAGTTATTGAGTTTTCAAGCAAATAATACTTTTCTCCACCCTAAATTTATAATCCTGAAAACCATAACATAAAACAAAATGGTAAAACATGTGCAGTCTTGGGTAAGTATTTCAAATACATTTTATTTGAAATACGTATTTAAAAGTGTTTTTGTATTTTCATTTGTTAACTTTGTTTTGCTAAAACGTACTCGTGATGCGTGTTGATGATGTATCAGTATGAAGTGTTACAAAAAGTATTTTAGTATTTTTTGCAGCAAAACACTTTAATGTATTTTGTATTTTGTATTTCGGAAACATTCAAATATATCTATTTACTGCAAAATTTGTATTTTGTATTTGAAATACTTACCCAACACTGAACATGTGTAAACTAAGTAGTATCTAAATACTATTTTCATATCTCTAGTATTTTCAGTTTCAGAGTGGCAGTTATTCTAAAAAAAATGTAGCCATATTTTCCACCCCACATTTGAAGTCCTGAAAACTAAATTTAGAAAAAAACTATTAAATCACATAGTTTATTATTTTTTAAGAATAATCTCGGTACTAAATTGCAAAACTTTCACATTTTTAGTTTTTGGAGTTTTTAAGCAAATAATCCTTTGTTACATCCCACATTTGAAGTCCTGGAAACCAAATAGTCAAAAATTGGTAAAATAAGGTATATCTTTATTTTTTGAGTAGATACTAAATACTAATTTTTGCACCTGTAGCACTTACAGTTTTTGAGTAGCAGTTATTCTAAAAAAAAACAACCCTGTTTTCCACCCCACATTTGAAGTCCTGGAAACCAAATTTTTCCAAAATGATGAAACACGTACCTTTTTATTTTTTAAGAAGAATATAGACACCAAATTTCAAAAATTTCTTTTTTTTTGGTTTTGAGATATGCGTGGTTTTAGAAAAAAGTTTTTTTCTGTTTCATCTCTTCAGAAGCAAAATTTTCAAAACCCCTTTTAGTGGGTGCTTAATAGCTTACTCTATAAAAGTAAATTAAGTTCTAAATTTCACGTTCCTAGAATGAAGCGTTTTAGCTCGGCATTGATTATCAGTCAGTCAGTTAGGAGATGTTCCTGAAATTATTTTCGGGGGGGGGGGGGGCGGAGAGAAAAACTGATTAGCAAAGAGTTTTACTGAAAAATTTACGACCCACAAAAGTCAAAGCTTAACGACAGTTTCAGCAATAATTAATAATAACAAACCATAATAAATTTAATTTGGAACAGTAAATTACAATATGAAATTTAGACGACGTTTTTTCTGCAAAAAAATGTCGATGACGGCTTCTTCATAAATGTTAATAAGGTCGGGATTGATGGTCATCTGGGCAAATCCATTCAGTCTTGTCACTCTTGTCCGGCCCATTGTGGTGCGTAGATAAGATTTAAGTCTGCGCATGGTTGAGAAGGATCTCTCGGCTGTCGCGGATGGAAGGGGCAACGTGATGAAGAGTTTCAGCAGCGTATTTATTTGAAGGTAGATGGAATCTTGGCAATGTTGCAGAACATCAACTGCGGTATATGGTCGCTCTGCCAATCGGACATTCGACCATTTGGCTTTTCAGTGGAAGTATTTACCACGAACAGCAGATATGTGACCAAGGTCGCAGGCGTAGTACTTAGGTGTCTCCTCTAGGTGGTCAATGAAGGATCCTTGGTCAAGAAACCTTAGAAGCAGATGTTGAATCTGAATGCAGACTCGCTCATTTGGGGCAAATCGATCGGGTCAGGTCCAAAACAAGTGGGTTGGGTCGGGCCACAAAATAAAAAACAAAATATGTCGGGTCAGATTTTCTGGCGGGTCGGGTCTTCAAAATTGGACCCATGGATAACTCTGACACTAACATTTTTGATAACTTATTAAATAATTAATTTGCAAAATAATTGTTAACTCAAATATGTCTACAAATACACGGGCACGCGCGTCACTTCAACATCAACATTGGCAAGCTTTCGGGGGTGGGGGGGGGGCTGCGCCTCTGGATTGCTCTGCCGGTGTTACAAGCAGATCAAATTGTTAATTTTAACACACTTCTCATGTCTCAATTGTGTTTTGTTGTTCGGAAACTTTTTTTGTCGACCGAGGAGTAGTTGTTCCAGCGTGTGTGGTTGTGTGTTTATGTGGTTGTGTGATTGTGTGTTTATGTGGTTGTGTAATTGTATGGTTATGTGATTGTGTGTTTATGTGGTTGTGTGATTGTGTGTTTATGTGGTTGTGTGATTGTATGGCTTATGTGATTGTATGGCTATGTGATTGTGTGTTTATGTGATTGTGTGTTTATGTGGTTGTGTGATTGTGTGTTTATGTGGTTATGTGATTGTGTGATTGTGTGTTTATGTGGTTGTGTGATTGTGTGGTTGTGTTGTTGTCTCTATACAATTTAATGTTGATTCGATTGATTTTTAAGAATAAATGGGCTACAAATTAGCTCCTATGTAGGCCGTTAAATTGAGACGTTGATATCTTCCTTTATTATACTTTTCATAGTTCATCGTTAGATTTGTAATGGTTCGTGCTATTAAAAGATCAATAATTTAACAAAGAATGGAAAGATGGAAGTTTAAATATCATTCGAAATATCTCCTCCCTTCCCTGTCTCCCCTCCCTCCCCCTACCCGTCCGAGTATCGGCCCCTCCGATGGGAATGTTTTGGTGCATGTGATATGATCAGTAAAATGCAAATATTTCTTAGACATGATAAACTTTGCACTTAATAATCTTGCATTTCGTAACTCTCTCTTTCTCTTTCGGTTCTCTCTCAGTGCTAAATCAAACAAAACTACTTGTGCCGATACACAGTTTGAGGCGACATTTACGACTTTTTAACATACCGCATAGCTGGCTGGATGACGTTATTGCCACTGGTAATAGCTCCATAAAAAATGGCCCTGCGTATCATCTGCTTTATCACCGATACACTAAGCTCTTATCACACTTGTGTCCTTATCTCTCTCTTTTTTTATATTTATTTTTAAGAATTGCGAGAGTATTTTAACTCTGTCGACTCAAAATTAATTGTGAAAAATTTTTTAATTTAAATAATCTTCTTGGTCTGCTGATTAAAGACAACAGCAATTGGTGTGTGTGTGTGTTTGAGAGAGAATAAGATATAAAAGAGAGAAAATAGAGAGAGAGAGAGAGAGAGAGAGAGAGAGAGAGAGAGAGAGAGAGAGAGAGAGAGAGAGAGAGAGAGAGAGAGAGAGAGAGAGAGAGAGAGAGACAAAGAAATGGAGAGACAAAGAAAGGAGAGAGAGAGAAACTTAGTGCTGAGATAGCCGAATCGGTAGAGCGTCAGACTTGAATATGAATGCTTCCCTGTTCGACTCCCGCTACTAACCTGGTAGCCATGGATATCTAGAACTAACATATGTTACTATCTAGAATTCCATACTAAGAGCTCATGTTAGCGAGTTGAATCGTTTCACCGCGGGGCAAGTAAAAGTACGGCACTGCCCAATCTCTGTAGGACCTGCTAGGTGCTTTAAGAATATTCACATTGATTGATTGATTCTTTTATTGTTATAATAGTGAAAATACGAAAATAGCATATATGTGCATCAAATATGTTTGAAACAAAAATCTGCTAAATCGGCATCGATCATCTCCTGGTATTGAACATCTTCTATGACTCTTCTTACAAACAAGCGATCATTCAAAACTCCTAAATCAGAAATTTGATACAAACTGGGTGAGGATATCCACAAAAAGATGTCACGTGAGTTTTGACCTTGTCGCAAAAGATCACAACCCCCCTCCCCATTGAAATGGCATTTCGGATTTTTAACACCTCCCCTTAAAAAGAAATGTAGAGATTGACCAGCTTCGTGTTATAATTGTCTTTGAATGGAATTTCCCAGAAAAATGAAACTGTACAGTTTTAAAGATCAGCCTAAAGATTAACAACTGAGTTACATGTAATCAGTATTCGACGTCAACTGAGTTACATGTAATCAGTATTCAACGTCAACATCTTACTCTTATTATTTGATATTACTCAAATGTCGAACCTCTTTTTTTATGTCCAAATAAAATTGATTGACTCGACTTGAAACATTTGAGAATGAATTTTGTTTTCTTAACCCGCCACTCTTCTCCTCGTCGCACACATCTTTATTAAACAAACTGTACCTCGTTATCTCGCCCACCTCCGCCTTCGTCTCACTGGCAATCTTTGGCAAGAGATGTGGGCGTCGACTCAATGAGATGTACAATAGATTGATACAATTAAAGTTTTTTTTTTAAATCCTTTTCACCATCGCTCGAGGCGAGGTTGGCGAGATAACGGGTGCGGCTTCCGCTTTACAATATTTAATATGATAAAATTAATGGTCCTGTTCAAGCTGAATATTATTATTCTTATTATTATTATTCTTATTATTATTATTATTATTATTATTATTATTATTATTATTATTATTATTATTATTATTATTATTATTATTATTATTATTATTATTATTATTATTATTATTATTATTATTATTATATTATTATTATTATTATTATTATTATTATTATTATTATTATTATTATTATTATTATTATTATTATTATTATTATTATTATTATTATTATTATTATTTTTATTATTATTATTATTATTTTTCTTTTTCTTATTATTATGTATCCAACAGTCCAAATTATGCACTGGTTGACACAGTTTTGCCTCATTATTAACTCCCAACAGATTTCCTATATTTTCCATCTATCGCAAATGTATTCCACAGCAAATGTGTTTTACAGCAAACTGTATTCTACTCACTGATTCTGACCCGTTTTTTGTTACATTTAATAATTATAAAATATAAATAAATTTAATCATTATTACTAGTAATCATGTGTTTATAATAAATAATGAGCGTAGCAAGTAATATATTTATATGTTTGCTGTTGTGAGTTTGTTTGTTGGCGTATCAAATACTATCAAATAACTTACGATGAATAAATTATTTTTTCTTATCCAGAAGAGAATAATTATAGTAAGTTTTTTCGTTGAACCTTTATAATTATTTTAAAGAATAATAGTTTTAATCTTTTTCTTGATTTGAAATTGCACGAACACAAAAAAAATTCAATTTTGATTGATGGACTGGCTACATACATCAAATTCTTGCATTCTGCTCTCTTTCTGACCATAAAAATGCATCAACCTCATTGTTCTCTCAACTTCTTTGTTCAGAACGCACGCGCACAAACACACCCACGCATGCCAGCTGACACGCAAACCAACACACAGACACGTCAACAGATACAATTATACACACAGACACTCCAGCACACAGACACATCAACACAGACACACCAATAGCTACATCAACACACAGACACCAACAGATAAACAGATACATCAACACAGACAGACACATCAACAAACAGACAAACACAGACAGACACATCAACACAGACACACCAGCAGATACATCAACACTTAGACACATCAAAATACAGGCACATCCACACACAGACACACACAGATACATCAACACAGACACACCAACAGCTACATCAACACAGACAGACACATCAACACACAGACACGCCAACACACATTATATCGTAATGACACACTTTGATTTTTAAGCCTCTCGCGTACGTTTAAAACATTATGTTTGTTTTTCTTTTTTTTTAATAATTAAATTATTAAATTATAGCAACTTATTGGATGAAAAATGTTAATATTTTTTATCGACAGAAGGTAGGAATTTTTGCACATTTTCTACCTTTTTGAGCTAATATTTATTTTTTGTTACAATTTCACAGATACGTCGGTGAAAATATGTGCTATTTGCAGAGCACGTGTACTCAAACACACGCACAACTCACACCAATGCCTTTTCACGCACATGTATTAGTATTATTACTCTACAGACAGATACAGAATACCTGCACCATATTTTTGATAATTTTGTTGCTTACATTTGTAAACAAATTACATATAACATACACAATTACAATTATTACATACGAATGCATGTGATATGTTCAATTACATACATATTGTTTATGTAATTGAATACGAATATATGTAATTGTGTATATTACAAACGTGTATACTTTATACACGCAACCGATTATATACTATTATCTTCTAATATTCATTAAGCCAGAGGGACGTTACTAAATTTTTAAAAAAAGATAGATTATATATTTCTGCAAGTAATGTTTCAATCAACGTCCGCTCGTATAATCAGATTAAAATGTACAGTTTATTTGTAATAAATGTTCCACAAATGACAGCAAAACAATGAACGAATCATCTTTATTTATCTCCCATCCAGCTTCACAGCGAATACGACACTTGTATTTGATGACAGCCGCTTCAAAACATGCCAGGCCACACACACTTAAGTCTGCAACATCTAATAAATTTTCAGGTCAGTTTCCATTTCAACAGTGATTGATGGATATAATTTCTATGCTTGTTTTCAGATTGCTGTATATTTTTGTTTTTTTATTTATTCGTTTGTTTGTTTGTTTATATATTTGTATACTAGCAGTGCCCGTAGCGGCTTCGCTCGCATGAAATTAGAGAATTTGAACCGTGCATACATAGTAGAGTACTGCACGGATCAATTTTTTAGGTCTTGGCTCGGCCCGTCGACAACTTGGCCCACCCCGTTTCAAAAACCGAAGTTCCTGGCCCGGCACGGCCCGTATAATATGGGTCCGGCCCGTTTTTACAGACCTAGAAGTTATATATACTTGATGAAAAACTTCGGCCCGTCCCATCTTGACTTCAGGTTTAGCCCGGCCCGTCTGAACACCCTAAAATCACTAAAATGTCTATATACTTGGTTAAAAATCTCGGCCCGTCCCATCTTGATTTAAAGTTTGGGCAGGGCCGTATGAAGACCCTAAAATAACGGCTTGGCCCATCGTCCGGTGATAAACTGAACTCATCTACTTTTAACCGGCACAAAATCTCAAAATACTCAAAATACTAATTTTCACATCTGTAGCACTTACAGTTTAGTTTTTGAGTAGCAGTTATTTTAAAATCAAATAACCCTTTTTCCACTTCACATTTGAGGTCCTGGAAACCAAATTTTCAAAAAATGGTGAAACACGTATATCATTATTTTTAGAGTAGAAACTAAATACTAATTTTACTTTTGTAGCATTTACAGTTTTTGAGTAGCAGTTACTTTAAAAACCAAGTAACCATATTTTCCACCCCATATTTGAAGTCCTGGAAACCAAATTTTCAAAAAAATGGAAAAACACGTATATCATTATTGTTGGAGTAGAAACCAAATACTAATTTTTACTCCTGTAGCATCTACAGTTTTCGAGTAGCAGTTACATTAAAAACCAAATAACCTTATTTTCCACCCCACGTTTGAGGTCCTGGAAACCAAATTTAAAAAAAATGGTAAAACACGTATATCTTTATTTTTAGAATAGAAACTAAATACTAATTTTTACATCTGTGGTATTTACAGTTTTTGAGTAGCAGTTACTTTAAAAACCAAATAACCCTATTTTCCACCCCACATTTGAAGTCCTGGAAACCAAATTTTCAAAAAATGCTTAAACACGTATTTTATTATTTTTGGAGTAGAAACTAAATACTAATTTTTACTCATGTATCATTCACAGTTTTTGAGTAGCAGCTACTTTAAAAACCAAATAACCCAATTTTCCAACCCACATTTGAGGTCCGGGAAACCGAATTTTCAAAAAATGGTAAAACACGTAACTTTTGATTTTTCAAGAAAAATCCATATACCAAATTTCAAAATCTCCTCATTTTTGGTTTTCGAGATATACATTGTTTTAGAAAAAAGTTTGTTTTCCAGTTTCTTCCCCTCAGGAACAAAATTTTCAAAATCTTTTCTTAGTGGATGCTTACGCAATAAAAGTAATATAAGTTCCAAATTTCACGTTCCTAGGATGAGGCGTTTGAGCTCGGCGTTGATTATCAGTCAGTCAGTCAGTCAGTCAGTCAGTCAGTCAGTCAGTCAGTCAGTCAGTCAGGACATGTTCTTTTATATATATAGATATAATATTTATTTATTTATTTATTTATTTATTTATTTATTTATTTATTTATTTATTTATTTATTTATTTGTTTGTTTGTTTGTTTGTTTGTTTATTTATTTATTTATTTATTTATTTGTTTGTTTGTTTGTTTGTTTGTTTGTCTGTCTGTCTGTCTGTCTGTCTGTCTGTCTGTCTGTCTGTCTGTCTGTCTGTCTGTCTGTCTGTCTGTCTGTTTATTTATTTATTTTTGTTCATTGTTTGTTTGTGATTGATGAGTTTTTTCTATAGCACAACCTTCATCCTTGATAACTTCTAAATTATTATATAATAATATTATTTTTTTTAATCAGAAGTTATTAATATTAACATATGTCAAGTATCAATCAATATTGTCATAGCGGGTATGTATATTTTTGGTCACTGCGGGCATTTGCAATGGCGGACAGGAACCAAAGGGGAGATATATTTATTCTTTCAAAAAAAACTGAGAGAATTCTGTCATATTTGATGACCTGGAGGAGTTGAAGGTCCACTTTGCTCATAGGATTATCTGGAGGCTTCTATGTAAAAAGCTTTATGCATTTGGTTCAATTTGTTCAGATCAGCTTTAAGTGTTGGCCGTGATTCGATTTTGTCTTTTTTAAAAAAAACCTTTTTTAAGTGCTCTTCATTCTAGATCAATTTCTTACGAACAGTTCTCGCACACCACACACACGTTTCACGTACACACATTATGCACGCACATAGATACATTCATGTATAAGAATATAAAAGTATAAACACTACGACCTACTGTGCTTTGTAACCTCATGCTGAGAAAGCAATTTGCAATATCTTCCTCAAGACTTGATTAAATTTCACATTACATATCTGCTGCGCCGTGTTTTTATTAACGGGGGTGGGGAAGGGTAAAAGCGGGGGGGCTGAGTGGAGAGGGACGGGACACCTTTAATGGCCTCTTCTATGCAAAACTTTAAGCGACAAAGTTGATTTGGCTAACGCGATTTAGTCCGGTCAAATTTTGTTACTCATGCAGCTGTGACCTCTTGTTACCCTCGACCTACTATGTAGTCTCTCAATGAAAATTCCGCTGACTTTTTTTCCGTAGAATTATTGCTTTTTTTGCATTATCCACATTTGCTATGTATTTTATTGTTGAACTACTATTTTATTGAAAGGGTTTGTATATTATAAATTATTATAATTATTTCCATATTATAAAATAGGTGCTCATCAGAGGAAGAAGAACCAGTATAAGAACGTTGTCACTGCCGTTGTTCCAAAACATGATCTGCTGTCCAGTTTAACGGCTGGGATTCCAAAACTCGCATCTTCAAATTTACGACTTTTAATAACATCACTATTTCTTATCAGTTTTTTCAGGTAGCAAATGTGGCCACTAACTGGACAGTTTCCATTGATTTGTATTTTTCCATGCAGATATGTACATATGATATGATATGATATACACGTTTGTTACAATTTATTATAGAACAGTTGATGTTAGTCATTATTAGTTTGTAACTGACTGCCTCTTTCTCAGTTATATATATATATATATATATATATATATATATATATATATATATATATATATATATATATATATATATATATATATATATATATATATATATATATATATATATATATATATATATATATATATATATATATATTATATTTGTTGTTTTATGTACTTTTTGTTAAACTGTTGCTCCCTCATAAGTTTCAGTGTTTGTTGTTATTTCCATGCCTTCTGGAGAGGTCGTAAATTATTATTATTATTATTATTCTTATTATTCTTATTATTACAATTGTTATAATTCAACTCATTGATGAATTTTTACAATGTGTACATATCCAGTCATGACTCATATGTTATAGTCACTTCTTAAATATATATGTAAAGTTAGTGCCAATATTGATTCGTGGATTGAATTCGTTTTTTCAATCCCTAATTCGAAGATGACCATTGATATAATAATACTCACCATTGATAATTACATTACTACTATTTTATTATGATAAAGCTGTTTATTTATTTAACATCTCGATTTATTACGCGTCACTTTATCACTGTAATTTTTGATACTGTCGTTCAGCTCTAGCAAAGCCGATGATGCGGTTTTATGTATTTCCAGATTCAGGGTGAAACACTTTCTGGTGCTACATTAAACGAGTCCTTCAGAGATTGGTGATTATTGTAATGGATGAAAATTATAAAGTGATGGGTCGTTATTCGTACTTGAATGCATGCATGCATGCATTCAAGTACGAATCAATTCAATGGATTGGGGAGAGGGTGCTTTATGTTCCAGACGAACATCATTTAGTTCATGCTCTATAAACTTCCATGCAAGTGCTGTGGAGAACATTCGCATATTTTGATGACGTCGGTTAATTAGACTTTCCCTTCATATAAGCAACCGGTGTCATGTCAATCGTGACTTATTGGCTGTATCTATAATCGAGATTACTTATTTAAAAAATGTCCATATAAATAATTTATGTAATCGTGTCGACAGATATAATTTCTTATGTTTGTAGGTGGCGATGCATCCGCAAAAAAGAAGTTTATTATATACATTGATGATTTATAAAAATACGTAATTTTTTGACAGGTTATCACTAGATTGTATTAAAAAAAAAACTGCTGGAAGTCTACTGATGTGTTTACCTGTTTACATCGTCTTTATATATAGTTAAGCTTTCAGCCCGCACTAGGCCTAGTGCACGGTAAACGTTTGGAATAGCCCAACAGTTAAAACAGTTAAGTCATCAACATACTAAAAGGTTTTCCGAAATTGTAAATCCTCCCTATTATTAATAACGAAATGCATTGAAAACGTCAAACATTCTTAATGCTACCTTTTCAAATATGGCAAACTTAGACAAACTAAATATCCAAATATTTAGCGAAAACATCTTCAAAACTTTTAGCCAGACAATTTGTTTCCTGTTAGTTTGTTTTCTTCAAAATCATCATCCTTTCCACAAGCACTTGAGCTCTGATATCAGGAAGGTTACTTGGGTTGCTGAAACTGAGATAGGTATTAGTGGAAATAATCTGCAAATTGTACGACATTACATAGCAGCAATATCTCACTGACAGAAGACGGTCAACTAGGCTTAAAGCAAAACTGAAAGTCTATTGTTTTCACACACAAAAATACTGCTATAACAGGGTTTAAAAATTGGTTCCACCAGCTGTTCCCGAGAAAGCGTTCACGACAAAATGGACACAAGAAGAAATGCTCACAGATACAAAATGTTCACGACGAAACTTTCACGAAAAAGGTCAACTCTATGTAGCATTTTTTTGTTTTATTATGTCGAGAGCTTTTGCAAACTAATTCCTAAGCGCTAATTTTATGTGCAGTGCCAGTAGTTGTTGCATCAGCATCAACACCCTTGTAAAGTCCACCAATGTCTCCTTTTTAAATTTTTTCTGTCAAAATAAAAACTGTGAATCAGTGTTCCTACTGTCCTAGAAGCAATGATAACTGGGATTCTTTTTAAACCACCTTAAAGGCTCATTAGAAATGCCATGACTTTAAAATCTCTCATTACCTAAAACCAATACTCATCCTACCTCAGTCAATGCAATAAAATCTTAACGTGTAACAGTACCATAGCATTTTCTGTATAGGCGTCAGGGGCGTCATTTCAACAAAACCTTGGGGGGGGGGGGCAAAAAAACTTATAAAACTCAAAGATTCCAAAATTTTATTTTTCTAATGCTATATTTTTCTTTCAAAAATAGCGGAGGGGTTAGTCGTAGATACTTTTCAAAAAAATATCAAAACTTCATACACTCTTTTTTACACACAAAAAACTGGCACTGGAGAAAAAAGTAAGTCGTGCCAGTGACGGATTTATAGGAGGACCCGTTCATCAGCTAATTTTGGAGGCAAAAGTGTTTAAGGTTTTCACAAAAATTTTGGAAAAGTACCTACTACAATTGCTCTCCCTATCATCAGCTCTGTTTGGTGGAAAAATGTACAGATATGATTTTCTAAGGGCGTTTTCCTTAGACTTTGCCTAAGGTGCCAAAACCTCTAGCTACGCCACTGCAGTTATTGGGTTCTCTTGACCTATTTTTTAAATTTGTGTTAATATTGGTGTAAGCAGCCTTACCAATTGTGCTTATTTATTTTTCAAATCCCTGCACAGACCGATTTTTTTTAAACCTGACCCGTTATATAGATACAAAATCTCAAACTCGTTCCTGTTCATTTTCAGTACCATAAAAACTCATGGCACAGCTCAATAGCCTCGGCCCATGCTGATTTTGGTCCAGCCTGGACCGTCTGATAGCCCTTATATGAAGTCCCGCACCGAACACGTCCCATGCAGGGCTCTAGTCTTTTCCAAAAACTTTGTAGCGGTTGGTTTTCTAAAAATATTTTTTTCGCTAAATCCTTAGGAGGCAATTGCCCTACTCCCCCGTACATTACGCCCCTGATCGGCGTCGGCATCGACAACGCGCAATTCTTATCTCATTACTATTCCTAAGGGCATATGCTTGACCGACCCCAGGTAGTTATGTCCTGCCAACTAGCAGCCTATAAATAAAGTTATCCAAACAACATTATGAACTAATAGTTGTGAACGTTTTGTTTGGACTCATTCTCATTTCGTGAAAGTTTTGTTTGTGAACGTTTTCTGTGAGCATTTTGTGTGTGAACATCTTTTGTGAGCGTTTTGTCGTTGAACATTTTGATTGTGAACGTTTGGTCTGTACTGTACTCATTTTGTCGTTGAACATTTTGTCGTGACATCCTTAAAATCTGATAGTAAAAATACTTTAGCTTCCAACGATATCTCCTGCACGATAACCACAGTAATAAGTTGTAATTTTATTTTAGTACTAGCGGGGTGCCCGGCGTTGCCCGGGGTTTTTTTTAGAGGTTTTTCTAATGCTTGTCTCTCTCTCCCGTTTCCTTCCCCGCTTGCTCTCCCGTTCCCGGTCGCTTTTTCGCTCCCGGTCGGTTTCTCGCCCCCGGTAGCTTTTCCGATCCCGGTCACTTTCTCTTTCCCGCTTGCTCTTTTGATCTCGGTCGCTTTCCCGCTTTCGCTTGCTTTCCCGTTCCCGGTCGCTTTCCCTTTCCCGCTCGCTCTTTCGCTCTCAGTTGCTTTTCCGTTCCCGTTTCTGCTCATTTATGTATATGTATGCGTATATGTATTAATATAGTTCCCGCTCACTTTCCCGCTCCGCTCATTTTGTGACCGATTTTAATTTTTTTTTACTAAAACTTTCCTCCATTGACTCTCAAGCTTGTGTAAAAATTTCATTACGATCGGATGAATGGTGTAGCAAGTAGCAACGCATAAGTTATTTACACACACACACACACACACACACATAATCTTATTTATATAAGAGAGAGTCCAAAAACGATTCACAAGAACAATTCCTTCTGTTAGTCGTCTCCCTTATTTAACTCGCCTCAACATCCTCGGTCTCAAATCTTTGGAACATCGCAGACTCATTGCTGACCTATGTCTATGCTACAAAATTCTAAATGGTCTTATTGACTCAACTTTGGTCACCAGTTTTGAATCGTCTGGTTACCAGGCCACAAGAGGCCATTGTTATAAACTGAGGTCTGGCCTGCACAAGATCGATGCTACCAAGTTCTTCTTTTCCAATCGAATAATAAAATCCTGGAATGCCCTGCCTCACGATGTGGTCAACTCAACATCCTACAGCCAGGGCCGGTCTTAGGCCGATTTGACCGATTGCTCCAAATAGGGCCCCGCGCTTGGTAGGGGCCCCGCAATTTATAGCATATCATTATAAATGGCAGTAATTTTTTTTTATAAATTTCTATCAATGCACATAAAATCGGCTTTGATTTGTTTATAACATGCTATATACATGGAGGCACATCCCTGTTTTATCGAATTCACTTTTCATTTCTGGTGAAAAATAAACATTGCGGTTTTCCGAACCAAACTAAAATCTAACAGTATTTTTGTAATTTTATTCGTTAATTTTTCATTAATAGTTGCCATTGTCAATAATAGTTTCTAGTTTTGAAGAACACAAGCCAAAATATGAGTAAAAGACAAAGGGACGTCGGTAGAAAATATCTAAGTGGTAACATGAAGAGAACCTTAGCTAAGGTAAAGAAAACTGAAGCAGAAAAAGAAAAAGGTGCGTTAGATAAATATTTGAGTAAATCAGTAGATCTGTTTGAAACTGAAAAATCAGACAAACAAGTCGAGTCAGACGACAGTGAAACAAATATTTCTAAAGAAATTACATCAGAAGAAGCTAGTAGTAGTTTTCTTTCTGGATGTAATGCTCAACAAAATACATCTGAATTATGTATAAATATATCTGTTAACACACACAAGGATAATGAGGATATTTCAGAATCAAGAGAAGAAAATTCAAACCCAGCACTATGTGATATTTTAAAGATAAAAGATGACCCTGCTACATGGCCAAATAAAATAAATCAAAATGTCAGAGATTATTTAGTGAACAAAGGACCCCCTAAGATCACTGTAGAAAATTTTCCGCAAAATGAAAAAGGGTTACATTTTTCGAAATTTCACTGTAAAAGAAAATTAAACAAGTAAATTAAAAACGAATTTTTAAAACCCAATGCTTTTATATGTGATTAAAACACAAATTTTGCAAACACATATACATAAATTTCTAGATAAAAAAATATAATAAACACACACACGTACACATATACATAAATATATATAAATTAATTAAAATTAACTAAATTAATTGACTTATTGTAAAACTAATAATTGAATATTGCATTGTCTTCTATTTTGAGCATGTATGCAAAATTTGAAAAAAATCTATCATCAGGAAGTGACTCAAAAATTGATTGCAAGATTTGAAACAGACAGAGAAACAGACAGACAGAGAAACAGAGACGACGAGTTAATAAAAGCATTGGTAACAAGTAAATTAAAAACGAATTTTTAAAACCAATGCTCTTATATGTAATTAAAACACAAATTTTGCAATCAATTTTTTCTTATATTACTCTTTTATTTTATGTTAAAGTCGAAATATCTTAATTATATCGAAATATCGAAATTAATTAAAATTATCTAAATTAATTGACTTATTGTAAAACTAATAATTGAATATTGCATTGTCTTCTATTTTAAGCATGTATGCAAAATTTGAGAAAATCTATCATCAGGAAGTGACTCAAAAATTGATTGCAAGATTTGAAACAGACAGAGAAACAAACAGACAGACAGAGAAACAGAGACGACGAGTTAATAAAAGCATTGGTAATAATAATAAAAATATCATCAAAAAGCATCGAATTTAAATATCTCAACTATTTTCATGAAAATTTCGTACACGCTTGAGAATCGCGGTCAGTGAGTGTGGTTCGTGTTAACTTGGTAAAATAGTCTGCCAGTCGGTTAGCGTTTTGTGGTCAAAAAAACCCTCAAGAAAACCCTCAAGAAAACCCTCAAGAAAACCCTCAAGAAACCCCTCGATAAAATCCTCAAGAAAATTAACTAAATTAATTGACTTATTGTAAAACTAATAATTGAATATTGCATTGTCTTCTATCTTGAGCATGTATGCAAAATTTGAAAAAAATCTATCATCAGGAAGTGACTCAAAAATTGATTGCAAGATTTGAAACAGACAGAGAAACAGACAGAGAAACAGACAGAGAAACAGAGCCGACGAGTTAATAAAAGCATTGGTAAAAATGGGGAAGTTATAGAACGACCATGGCTAATATATTCTGAATCATTTGATAAAGTTTACTGTTACTATTGCAAACTTTTTGACACAAATTCTGATTCTGCACTTGCTACTTCTGGATTTGACAGCTGGTCAAATATTCATACAAGATTAGAGGATCATGAAAAATCAAAAAAACATTTGCAATGTACACTTAATTGCTATGAACTGCAGCAAAGGTTATCTACTGGATTAACTGTTGATACATTAAATGAAAAATTAATAAGACAGGAAACAAAACGCTGGAATCAAGTCTTTGAGCGACTTGTTGCTTCTGTACAGTTTTTGGCAGAAAGGAACTTGGCATTTCGTGGGTCTGAAGAACAAATTGGAAATCCACATAATGGCAATTTTCTAGGCGTCATTGAATTGCTAGGAAAATTTGATCCAGTTATCCAAGATCATATACAGAAAATTATTAACAAAGACATTCATGATCATTATTTAGGCAAGACCATACAAGATGAAATTATTGATACTATAGGCCAAGCTGTTCTACAGGAAATTATTGCTAGAATTAAGTCGGCAAAGTATTTTGCAGTGATTCTTGACTGCACTCCTGATATCAGCCATCAGGAACAGATGTCAATGGTGCTAAGATATGTCGCTGATGGCACACACTCAGATGTCCCAGCAGGAATTTATGAACATTTTATAAAGTTTATTATAGTTGAGAGCAGCACTGGTGAAAATTTATTTAACACTCTTGTGAAAGAAATTGAAATGCTAGGACTAGATGTTGAAAACATCAGAGGACAAGGGTATGACAATGGAGCTAATATGAAAGGGCACAATTCTGGAGTGCAAGCACGACTTTTGGAAAGAAATTCACGAGCTTTCTATACTCCTTGTGTGTGCCATAATTTTAATCTTGTTCTAGGAGATATGGCTAAAACGTGTTCAGATGCCATGACATTTTTTGGAACCCTGCAGCGTATTTACACCCTTTTAGCTTCATCTACAAAAAGATGGACTGTTTTTAAAAAGCATATGAAAGGCCTGTCTGTTAAACCATTATCAGAAACAAGATGGGAATGTAGAATGGAAAGTGTTAAAGCTGTACGATTTCAAGCCGCAGAAGTGTGTGATGCTTTAGAAGAACTAGCAAAAAGCACAAATGATGCTCAAGGGAAAAGTGAGGCTGAATCATTAGTAAGCCAAATGACAAATTATAGGTTTCTGGTTGCACTATGTTTTTGGCACTCTTTATTGTTTCAAGTAAATTTTACTAGCATGGAACTTCAAAGCAATACCATAGACATTGCCGCGGGGCTGACATCTTTTGAAAAATTGTTTGATTGGTTGAAGACATACCGAGAGACAGGCTTTGAAGCTGCATTGATTGATGCCAATGAGCTTGCAAATGAGTTAGAAGTTGAACCCATATTTCAACAGAAGCGCTGTTACAAGAAAAAGAAAATGTTTCTTTATGAATCTTCTGACGAACCAATTTTAGACCCCAAGACAGAATTCCGGGTAAATTTTTTCAATCAAGTTGTAGACAAAGCATTGCAATCTCTTCAACCACGGTTTATGCAGCTGAAAGAACACCATAAACTTTTTGGATTTCTATATAATTTTCAGAATATGTCTAAAGAAGATCTCAGAAAACATTCAGCCGACCTAGAAATTGCTTTGACAGACATTACAAAAGATATAGAAGGGTTCATGCTTTCCGAAGAAATGGAGGCAATTAAGCCAATACTGCCCGTTCAACAACAAAAACCCAAAGAACTCTTTAAATATTTGGCTTGTAATGATAGGTCGACTGCATTTCCAAATTTGTTCATAGCCCTAAAAATACTGATGACAATTCCAGTTACAGTCGCTTCCGGTGAAAGAAGTTTTTCAAAACTAAAATTAATTAAAACCTACCTTAGGTCAGTAATTCACCAAGAACGACTAAACAATTTGGCACTAATATCAATTGAATCTCCTATAAGTAGAGAAATTAATTATGAAAAAATTCTAAAAGATTTCGCAAGCAAAAAAGCAAGAAAGATCCACTTTGACTTATAGATTATTTGTTTATTATGACAATAACAAGAACTGTTTTGTTTAAATTCATTGTAATATTTTTATTATTGTTTATTGATTCGTTTGTGGAGTTATGTTTTTTTGTATAATAAATGTGTTTCAATAATTTTATTAATAGTAGTTATTGTAAAAAAAAATCAGGTGGGCCTCCGCAAGCATTCGTTAAATTGGGCCCCGCAATTCGTAAGGCCGGCCCTGCCTACAGCCGTTTCAGATGTCTGATAAATGAAACCGACCTTTCAAAATTTCTAACACCTAATGGTCTGATTTAAATACCCGATGACTTATATGCTTATTTTGCGTATTAGTTTGAGTTACTATTCTTTTTATATTTTTGCCGATTTAAATACTCGATGACATATATGTTTATTTTGCGTATTTGTTTGAGTTACTATTCTTCTTATCTTTTTGCTTTGAATTCTGTTCGAACGTACGCTTTATGTTGTCCGAACGGTGTTAGTGGCCTACGGGTCCTTCTGTTGGAGAAATAAATAAATAAAAATAAAATAAATATATATATATATATTTCAAGCAGTCCAGAAATTATTTTACTTTGTTTTTGAAAAATCGGAAAAGCCTTTCTTGTAACAAAGAAATCTTAGAACACCCCGATGGACATAATCTGAAATCTGATCAAGTAAATTTTTCCTACTAAACCTACCAGCGCTAAGCACGCACACACAAATTTTAACTATTATTTTTAAGTAGTTGAAAATGGTTCTTGAAGGACCATCTAGTCTAGTCTAGTCTATATGTTTTATTAAATTTAATTATATTTTATTTAAAATACTTATTAGTGTCTTTTGTGCAACTTAACAACGCAACGTCTACTCGGTAATCCGCCATGCCACGTCATTTTATTTGAAAAGCTGCATGGAGGAAGGCTCTCACGCTCAGCTCTTCGACGATTTGAAGCAAGAAAAGCAGAATGAATTAAGCGGTTTGTAGCTAGATACATTCAATTTATTGTATATAAATTCTCTTTAACAAATTATTGAACGTGAATTCGGTTGATATTAAATGTTAAAGATGTTTGAGAGGAGAGACGAGACGAGCTCAACGCTTCGACGATTTGAAGCAGGAATTTCTTGAAAGACATGAATTCAGCGTTTTTGATTTAATTATTAAAATTTTTAATTTAATTATTGATTGAGATTATAAAACGTTTGCGTTAAGTAAGTGAATGCCTGGAGCACATGAAATTTCGATTTATTGTGCTCTGAGTGCTTCGATGGCTGTCGACAGTTGAGCGGTTGACTTTAACTACTTTAAAAATTAGTGAACTATTAGTTAATGTCAATTCAACGTCTAGTTATTTTAACTAATTGAATAACTAGGCTCTGGTTCAACTGTCAGGCACCTCGCAAGATTACATGCGCCAGAACTGACGAGTCAAATCGTGTTCTGCAGGGCATTTGAGCGCTTTCGTTGTTTCGGCAGAGTTATCAGAACGTGGAGGTGTTAGGTGTTTTGGTTGCACCTTGTGCCGTTAAAAATCCACATAGTTCCGCGACGACTCTGTCACATGGCGAGTATGAGCCGCCATTGCCAAAGCTCAAAACCAATTGCTGCCAGTCACCGTCAAGGGCGGAACTGGGGCGTAGTGAATCATCATGAAACTCGAAAGCGCTATATAAATGGTCACATTTGATGATACAGCAAACGTTTTATTAATGTAGAAATATACTTTGAACTTGTCAAAAATTATTTGATGAATAAGAATAACTTACCAGATTGTTTAGTATATTTTTACCAGCATCTAACAGTGCAGTTTGTCCAGACCTCAGCCTGAAAGAATGCCGGTGATGTTGATGTAATGAGTGACTTTCTGGATAGAAAACTTTTTAAGGTTTGTCTTTTGATCACAATAAAAAGCAGATCGTTTCGGGTTATTGATTGGTCTAATTTCTGATATTTAAAAGTTTTTTCTTTCAGGGCTTGAACTCATCTGATGAACAAACAGGTCAAATGAACAAACGAGAACAAACATAGTCAGATGGGAACGTCAAAGAATTTTTTTGTTTTTATTGATTTAACTTAAATTTAGTTTTACTATAGTCACGTCGTCATCATTACTGTTTTTCACAATTATTTTAATTATTTTTAGTTTTATTTCGCTGCCGAGGTGCTTATAAGCAACTGTTTTAGAAACCCTTTCAAATTAAACTTATATCTAACCAAACTTTAAAACCCTTTTAAATTAAACTTAAATCTAACCAAACTTTAGAACCCTTTTAAATTAAACTTAAATCTAACCAAATTTTAGAAACCCTTTCAAATTAAACTTAATCTAACCAAACTTTAGAAACCCTTTAAAATTAAACTTAAATCTAACCAAATTTTAGAAACCCTTTCAAATTAAACTTAAATCTAACCAAACTTTAGAAACCCATTCAAATTAAACTTAAATCTAACCAAACTTTAAAACCCTTTCAAATTAAACTTAATCTAACCAAACTTTAGAAACCCTTTAAAATTAAACTTAAATCTAACCAAATTTTAGAAACCCTTTCAAATTAAACTTAAATCTAACCAAACTTTAGAAACCCATTCAAATTAAACTTAAATCTAACCAAACTTTGTAATATGCATAAAACTTTTCTGGTTTCTGGGACATGTTTTGAACTCGACCCCAAAAACTTAAAGCACCTCTGCCTCTTCCAAAGTCCTACCTGCACCTCAACGTGGTGGAAGAGTGAACAGTGGACATGGGGAAAAATTCCTCCATCCTCTGGCCAACGCAGGAGGCTGAAAGAAATTATATATTTTAAATCTGCATCACCATTTAACTATTGTGAAGATTTGCAGGGTTTCTTTCAAACTTACGTTACTTGGAAACAGGCGCGGTCCCACCATATGGGATGCATTCCCCCCACCAGCCTCAGAGCAGGGACGTAAATTGGGGGGGGGCATTTGCCCCCCCCCTGATTTTCAAAATTTGAATTTTTTTACCTAGAGTTTACTATATATTTATTTAATTTTAACTTTACTCAACCTAGTGATGATGCAATACGTATTGGAATTCTTTTTGCGGTTGTAGACAATTTTATATTTTAGCTCGATGCTAGATTTAACAATAACTGCTGAGTAATAAATTGTGTATCAGTGTTGGTCCAAAGATTAGCTGTATTTTGTGCCAAAATACGTAATCAGCGAACTCGTGGAATTTTACCCTATTAGTGGTATTGATACAACGTTAATTCCCTCACAGCTGTCTACATCAAAGTTATTATTTATTACACAAAAATAAAACACAATTATACCCACCCCATTTTGGACATCTTTTTTACAAACTTTTATTTAGGTTACAATCTCTGTTTGTGTGTGTGTGAGGCTTTCTCTGTACGCAAATCTTGCAAGTAAAATTTAGCCAGCTTTTTGACTAGCTAGGAAGTTGAAACTTTCAGCATAGCTTTATATTTGATGAAAATACATGATTCAATTTTTAAAAAAAACTTTGAACATCTTTTGCATTTCTAAATTGAATGTATTTGAAATCAAAGTTTGTGTTGAAAAACTCGTTTTTCCTTTACTTGTTTTACGGCAATATGATTAAATCATTCATCCCCTTTATTCCCAGTGGCGCCTGGCGAATCCAGAATTTTCTGGTGGGGGATTTACTTCAGAAATTTTATATATTCTCTTCCAAAAAGATGATAACCGGTAAGGAGTAGTCGTAAGTATTTTTCAAAAATTTTTTCAAAGACTTCCAATTTCTCCTCCCAAAAAAGCTGCGGTCGTTTTCCAAAAACAAGGTATTATACCCAAAAAATTTCAATTGATACTCTGATGGGGGATGCATTTCCCCATCCCTCTCTGCTTGTACCTACGTATTTATATAAATGTAAAAGGTAATGTGTGTGTGAGAGCATTCGTTTACCACATCCAAGCCGCAGGAGCAATTTTAACAACATTTGGCATGCAGGTAACTTCAAACTTCAGTAATGAGAAAATTTTGAAAAATTACAAAAAAATCTGTTATTTCTTTGACGTTTCATTGGCAAAAACGAGAAAAAACTAAGCACAAAAAACCCGGACAACACCGGGTAACCCTGTCAGTAAGCTATATAATGGCGGGAAAATTTTGCCCCCCCCTGGAAAATGCTGAATTTACGTCCCTGCCTCAGAGCTCATTTTTTGCAATGAATAAATAAAGTTAAACGTACTACTACCAACTCCCCTTCAAACACCAACTATCTATCTAACCTAGATAGTTATAAAATATGAAGAAATCTGTGGGCATCAGCAGTGCGCAATTAATATCATTATATCTAAGTAAGATATGCTTGACCAACCGAAAGCGGTTATGTTCTGCCAACTACAGCAGCTTATAAATGAGGATATCGGATATCCAGCTAACGATATATTGCGTTTGCTTTTACTGAGGTTGAAGGAGAGTGCATGTTCGTCACTCTATTAATATTAAACAAATTTAAATTAGGCTAAAGACATATCTTTTTAATACGTTTTTTGATTAGGACATGTTGAAGAACAGAGCGCTTTTGTGAAAGATTTTTTTTATAAGGGCACGTGTTATTTTGTATTGTATTTGTAAGGAGATTGAATAGGATTATACACATTTCTTATGTTCAAAATCGCAATTTTCTTACAACACACCCATTACTTGATGATAACTTTAAACTCTATAAAAAAAAAGAAATAGGTATACAATATAAGACTACTAATCAACAAAAAAAAATTATCATCCATCCCACCAGACAATCCTGGGACCGCGCCTGATGATGATATCAGAAATAAAAATGTTTCTAGAGATACCAAAGTTGAGAGGATCCAGTGCTACAGTGTCTGATTAGGTATCCGTAGACTTTTTGAAATTCATTGTGGAATGGAATTTTACATAATTTAATCCTTTCTGAATCTTATTGTAGCACTAAAGTTATTTATGACGATTTTCGTATCTGTTGCTTTGTGCAAGAGGAGCTTTGGTAAATTAATAGAAAACTACTTAGGGTCAACAATGAGCTACACGAGGTTAATCAATCTTGCAATGTTAACGATCGAGAACGAGGCAAAAAATGTATTAATTTTAAAGATGTGATTTCCGAGTTTGCAGCTTTCAAAGCTAGAAAAAAGATAATACTAAAAATATTTAAAAAATAAAAGTTTTTGCGAGTTTCTTCTAAATATATTTACGATACTCGATTGATAGTTTTGTAACTTGATTATCAATGACTTATAATTTTTCAAATATTTATTTAATTGTTGTATTAAAATCAGACTTTACGTTTACCTGATTATTTCTTTTAAATAATGTTGATTTTAACCGTTTTCGAGGGGTGACACTATCGATAACCGCCCCGAGTGTCACCCGTGCTAGCTACGCTACTGGCCCCAAGCACTCATTGCACGACGCTTCTGCTCGCACCCACGAAGCGCTTGAATGTGTTGAGGTAAAGGTGGTGCAATTTAAGTTATGTCCTGCCAACTAGCAGCCTACAAATAAAGTTATCCACATAAAATTATGAACTAATAGTTGTGAACGTTTTGTTTGGACTCAGTCTCATTTCGTGAACGTTTTTCTGTGAGCATTTTGTGTGTGAACATCTTTTGAACATTTCGATTGTAAACGCTTGGTCTGTACTCATTTTGTTGTGACACCCTGAAAGTCCGATTTACAAAATTTTGAGGGATACTGTCTCACTACACGACGCTGCTGCTCTCACCGACGAAGCGCTTGAATGTGCTGAGGTCGGTGCAGAGTTTGTTCTCTCACACACTTCGACTTCAAGAAATTGCAGTTTCCGATGTAATTATATTAAATAATCGCAACCGTCTTTTGTAACTTTACTCTTAAAGCCCAAACGTGTGAAACTCGAATTTGAAAAAGCCTGAACCTAAAATGAATATGATGCAACTGTACTTTCACAACTCATCAAGCGGCTATTGAAGTGTTATTTTTTAAAAGTGAAACCGGTTTTCCAGTTCATTGGGAACTTGTAAATTCCTTAAAATTCGTCATGGTTTCTTATGGCTTCCCCAAAATCAGTGGCTTGCGATCCCACAAAAATGTCAAAGTTATTCAGCACTTCCTCTTTTGATAAGATTCCATCCTGTTTGTAAAATTTGGAAAAAAAAAATATGAGACAGGTTACTTTTAAAATTAAATTAATGTTATATTTAACCCCATTTTCATCAGATGAGTATATCAGATGGTTGGTCTCGGCCATGATGTGGCTGTAATTCTCAGGAAGTATCCATTCTCGGACTTCATCCTTGTCCATGAAGCCATCACCGTTTTTGTCTCGATTTCTAGCAAAATTTTCTTTTTCGCTGTTATACCAATCAGGTTTCTCAGTTTCTGTATCTGGCCACATATCGTCTGCAACAACAAATTTTAGATAAATGCAAATAACTTGTATTAATCAAATAAAATCACTTTTAACTTCAGATGACTGACTTGATAGTCAGTAAAATAATCTTACTCATATATTCATCCATGCTGATCTTTCCATCCTTATCCTTGTCGAGGTCTTCAATGGTTTCCTTAAATTAATTCACGTATATAATTCCTAATTACACAAACAAAGTCATTTCTCAGTTTAATCACAGCTTAATTACTGACTTGAATAACAAGGTCTTTCATGTGGCTTGATTCTTCTGGATGGAGAAAATCTGTAAATTCTTCGATTGACAGATATCCGTCATTGTTCTGGTCAGCTTTCGACCATCTTCTCAAATCTCTTTTCAGTTGTGGTCCATATTTAAAACCCTCTCTTATAGCCCCATCATCACCATCTGTTGTTTAAAACAAATCAATAGTTAAATTGTAAAAAGGAAATATACTTGTTGAAATGAGTTTGGTTTTTATAGCTTTCTCTCTATGACGTTTTTTTATTATATAATAATAATAATATAAATTACTGCTTATACCTGGTAACTGACCGTAGGTTTTTTCTTTATAATGTCCCCACTTGATCGATCCGTTCTCTTGGCCTTTGTAACTTGTCCATTGGGTTTCAACATTTTTTCGAATGAATCTCAGTTGGACATATTCAATCCACTCCTCGAGTTCTTTTGCCGTCACTTGGCCATCACCATCTTGATCAATTTTGTCATAAACAATGCTGAATAATATGAATAATTAAATAACCAGATTTTTTAAAATATTGGCAAAAATACTAATAAAATGTAGCTCGAAAACACATAAATAATAACCTTAAAGTTTACAATAATTTAAAACTATTCATATTTTCATAGCAAACATACGATAGACGTTGCTTGCTCTCTTCAGGTGTCAGCTGATCGAAATATTTTACTTGGTCTTGTCCGAGGAAGGCTTCGTGGTCATACTTTTGTCTGCTCTCATCAGCAGGTGCAGGCTTGTTAAAATTTCACAAAGGAAGATTGTCAGAAAAACGAGTAAAGTCTGGACATGATTGAGAGTGTTTTAGCCATTTACTTACCAAGTCTACCACTCTTGCTTGTGGCAAAATGGATGACTGGACTGATGTCAAAGCAATCAAGAGTAGCAAATACACCATTTTCTCCATCCTGTGGACCACACAATTGCAATATTAAATTATCTTATCCACAATAATTGCAAAAAAAGCAATAAAATGGAAGTGTCGATCACAGCCAAATATTTTTTGAAAAGTAATTAAAAAATAATTATCAATAAATACAAATACTTTAAACGCCAGATTTGACTGTTCAAAAAGGAGTATTTACTCCACCCGAAACTCAAGCTTTGACAGACAAGTATGACTCCACGTAAGAACTACTGAAAACAAACTACAGCCTTGAAGAATTTTAGCCTGCACGTACTTAAAGCCACAGGCTGCAGAAGCTTACAAAGCATCTCTCCAGCAGAAGTTCCACGTGTTCAAGTCCTTTTAAAGAGAAGCTGGTTGGTATTTTGACCTGTCAATTTTTAAAGTAGGCAACATAAGTATATATTTTTTTTAATAAATATGAGTTGTGATGACGTAATTTATAATAACTTCGATGTCTTTGATTTCAATTACTATCCCGATTCACTTTTATAACTAATTTTTGTTTACGTTTGTCATCTATAATAAGAGAAGCTGCTTGCTTGGTGGACCAACAATGGCTCAAATATCTGATTTGCAAAGTAAGATTACACATTTTTTATTAAACGTAATTTAGCGTATAAAGCGATGCGCAATCATTAGTAATTAATCGAGGGTGCCTCCGAAAAAGGGTAGTCACAGTCTGAGTATACTGTATACAGTATACACAAGTTAACTGGCTCAAAACATAAATTATTATAAAATTTATAATATAAATAATATAATTTATAACAAGATCAGGTAAAGTTCTAGTATAGCGTCATCGGCCGATTTCTATAAAAAATCGGTTTAAAAAACTGTTTATTAGAATAAATTCAGAACATTATCAGAACATATTAGGAAAAAATTTTTTTACAGAAAAACTTACTAAAAACCGACTTTAAGCAGAAAATATCCAAAGGCAGTGTTGATACGCGGAATAATACAATTCAAGGAATGAAAAGTAAGGAAGAGTTAATATCAAAATAGAATAATAAAACAACAAGTAAATTGAAAATTGTTAGAAATAAAACTATAATTATTGAATATGGAAATAAATTAAATATTTAATTATTAAGTGTGAAAAATTCTGAGCGCTGAGCGGAAACTTATCTATGATCAGAATTTTTTTAAATTTAGCCACAAATCCAAAAGTAAAGTAAATAATAAATAAAATAATAACATCAAATCATTATAATACAAATGAAATCTCTTCGACTCGCTGTGGTGGTGGAGGTCGCTGATGAAATCTCTCGTGGTCTTGCTTAGTCATAATTTCAAGCATAGACAACCAAGTACTTTTACTTTTATATTATTTTATTTTTTTTCTTGGTGTTCTGCTGTTAATTTATTGTTTTTTTAATTTTTTTTATTTGTCTGACAAAACCATCGCATTTAAAGAAACTGTTTTAGATATGGAGCGGGTTACGCAACCCGTACTTCTAAAACAAACTGATATTTTTTAAGTTTTAATTTCCATAATTTAAATGTTTAATTTCTTTTCCTAAACTGTCTATTTTTATTTTAAATGTGTTTAATTTTTATTTTCTTTATTCCCACTGTTCACTTCTATCGCTATTGACAAATAGATCTTCACCGGGAACTACATAAGCTTCGGCAGCAGTTTTTAAATGTTCTAAAGTGATGTAATTTCTGGTTTTTTTAAATGATTTATGTTTTAATTGGTCTTTAGTTTTGTTTTAAATATCATTTACGTTAAAAACCGGCCATTTTTTATAGAAATCGGCCGATGACGCTATACTAGAACTTTACCCAAGATCATATAACATGATATAACATTTATTTTTACTTTCAATTCAGAAATTGGTATTGGGCTAGCAGGATTTGGCATAGCATTTTTATTCCTCGGTATTTTACTGTTTTTCGACAGGGGCCTGCTGGCAATTGGAAACGTTAGTACGATTTTTTGTCTGTTCAGTTACCAGTACATTATTAATTTTAGGATTTATTTTTTATTTATTTTTTATACCAATTGTGCTTCCAGAATTTTATGATATGACATTTTTCATAAATCTATAAATTTTATGGATTTATGAACAGCGTCCGTAATGAGCCCGCAAGTGATAAAAGTTAGATAAGTGATTCGTTGTCAGAGGTCTAACGACTAATGCCACGTTAAATATTGTAAAACTTTAATAAATTAATAATTATTATACAAAATACTGAATGAAGATAGTGGTGACCAAAATTAATTAATAAATGTAATGCTTGAAATCAAATTTTTTCAACAGAAAGCGTAAAAAACTGGATAACATTTTGCAATGTTAAAAAGCCAATAAACATTTTCAAAACCAAAATTCAGATTTTCCTTTTCCATCCTTAGTCTGCACGCAAGCTTTAAGTCTCCTGAATCAATTTAATTCTTATAATGTTTAAAAATATTTTACTATGTTAATACACCATCTTGGAAGTACATGTGTGTTATCTATAATTTGGTCACACTGAGGTTTTATTAATATTTGCAGATAGGTCTAAAATGTGTTTTTTGCATCTTGCAATCTGATTTTATTTTTTTTAAATTCACCAATTTCATGATTTTGGAATATCAGCTTATGTGCATGACTGCACCAGAAAATGAAAATAAATAGACTCGTTTGTTCTGAATTGCTTTCTATTATTTATCATTTTATTAAGTTTAAAAGCGTTTTGCTAAAACAATTTCAGGTTCTTTTCATATCTGGATTAACGCTGGTCGTTGGATTGGAAAGAACTTTCAGGTTCTTTTTTCAAAGCCATAAATTTAAAGCGACTTCTTTCTTTTTTGGCGGGTTCTTAATTGTCTTGCTGGGATGGCCATTTGTTGGCATGATCATCGAACTTTACGGCTTCATTCTTTTATTTGGGTTAGAAAAGTTGTTATCTTTCATTAAACAAATTGTTGATGATATAATTTAGAAGAAAAATTATCATTTTATTTTACTGTTTCGTTGAAAGTGGCTTCCTGCCAGTTGCAATCAACTTTTTAAGAAGAGTGCCTATTATTAGTATGCTTCTTAGTTTTCCTGGAATCAGTTATGTAAGTTCAGAGAATGTTGTAATGTTTACATTTCTTTAAACTTATATTTAATGACAGGAATTGTGTTTGTTAAAACTTTTGTTTCAATAATTTTATTGAACTCTGGTAAGGTTAAATATTTTGATAAAGTTATTCAATTTGATAACTGACTCGATCTAGTGGCTTGTATCTAACCCTAACGTGGAGTGCGGTGTTGGTTTTGCGGTAAGGCATTCTCCTGTGGACTTAAAGGTAGGTGGTTCGAATCTCACCGGCCTAGCTCCATTAATCAAGAAGTTTACTCGCATTGTTTTGGTTGAGTGTCTAGTGGAGAACTCCTTTCAATAACTTTAAAAACAAATGCTAACCCTAGCCATTATGGTGTCCTATAACTCCAGTAACAAAGGGAGAGGGCAACTGGATATGAGCCAGTGACCAGTTACATAATCTACGTCCTGTTATCATAGGGGCTCTACTGCAGAGCTATGAGAAAAGATTGGGAGATGTTATGAACTTTTTATGAGAAACTTTTATGCTATCTCCTGGTCATTCGCATTTTTATGAGTTGAAGCCACTTATATATTAAATAATAATATTATTATGATGTTTTTTAAATAATACTATTATTATGATATTTTTCTATTTATAAAGTTATTTTATTTAATAAAATTACAATTAAATTAATTATTTTCTTTGCAGCTGGTTAAAATGATTGGAGAGCCTCAGGGACTGGTATGATCTGAAGGAAGGACAGAAACCTACCAACTTATATTTTCCCACTCATTTATTGCCACACATAGAAGATTTCATTTATACGATTTGTCTAGGAAATAAAAGTGTTTTGTTTCGACGTATTTTCGAGAGTGTCTCTTGATTGACTGATCATTGTATTTTGCTGTTTTTGTGTTTATTAAAATTACATTTATGAAGTTAATTTTTGCTTTTGCTGATGTTAAAGCTTAAAATAATTTTTAAGTTTATGAAAAAAGATATTTGCTCCAAAAAAAATTGTTTGGCGTTCTATCGCTTGTTTCATTAGGTAGCGCATCTGTTGCTCGGGGTTGATTTACTGGTTGCTAGGCAACAGTGTGGCAGGTGATCTCTGGTTTGCATGACGGGAAGCATTAACGTTCGGAGATATTTACAAGCGGAGTATAATAGAATAGTAAAAAGTGTTTTAGTTGAAATAGAAATATGTCTGACGATGAAAGCAACAAGGAGATGTTGAATCTTGAAACCATGATCGGATTTCAAGGTGAGAATGAGAGCCGACGATTTTTTTTATTAGTAGCTTTTTACTTTTTTAGATGTACCTATTTACGCAAATTTGTTCATGTAAAGTATGTAGACTGAAAAATCTATGTTACGATACATGAAACATATCTAACTGTCTTCAATTTTCTAAAGGCTCAGTGAATCGAGGAATGTTAGTTCATCCTGATGGAAAATATCTTGTATATCCGGTGGGATGTACGGTTGCAGTTGAAAACTTAAGTGATAAAAGTCAAGAATTTCTTTCCGGTCACAGCAACAACGTGTCTTGCATATGCATTTCAAAATCCGGAAAGTACATAGCCTCTGGGCAAACTACACATATGGGTTTTAATGTATGAGTTAATTACAAAAATAAAAAAATCGTTTAAAAAAAACAATCCCAGCTCTAAAATAACATTTTATGTATTGTGGCAACCAGGCTGAAACTATTATTTGGACCTACCAGGACAAAAAAATGTATTGCAAGATGGCTCTGCATAGAAATGCAGTTGAAGATGTTGTTTTTTCTCCTAATGACAAATATTTGATATCTTTGGGAGGACCTGATGATGGAAGGCAAGATTGATTAAATTTTCAAATTGTTGCAGACTTCTTGGAAAAGATATTAACATATTTATAATCTAAATAAAGCATTGTCGTGTGGAACATCGAGAAGAAAGAAGCAATTTGTGGTGCACCCGCTCAGTCTGTCAGTGCCGGTTTGACGTCGGTCCTTGCATATTCAAATCACGATGACAATCTTTTCATTTCAGCTGGAAAGTTAGTTTGTGAAAGCATTTTAAAATAATATAATTCAGCTCATTAGCAGCAATTTATGCAGACTAAAAAAAAAATTTTTTATTCAGTTTATTTTCTTAACTCAAGTTAAAAATAATTTTGTTTCTAACCGAGTACATTTTTTCAGAAATACTTTAAACGTTTGGAAAATAAATTTAGAGGCAAGAAAAATCGTCTCGGTCGATGTAAGGCTGGGTCATACTAAAAGAATTATAAATTGTATAAAGGTTTGTAGTCTTTAGAATTTTATTCTCATAATTCTATTTTTTTTTGTTTTTTGAATTTCCCTTTAGCAACACTTTAAGAGTGTGGAAAATGGATGTGACCACTTCAAAAATACATCCTGTTAACGTAACTGTCGGTCAAAATAGGAGGTTTATTAAGTCCATTCAGGTTACTGTAGACATAATCTCTCACCTTTTCACCTGTGTCGTGTCCGTGCTAGCTTTAGTTGTTATTCTCGTATGATTTCAATCCTTACTTGTGATGAGGTATCCATGAGTTTTATTTTTGCCCTTTTAAACTAATTTATGGATGCTTAAGCTATAAAAATTTAAACCAAGTTTGTAGTAAAAAAAATAGTAAATACAATAAAAACCAGAGATGTAGTACTTGGTACTCGTACTCGTACTCGAGTACAACTCGAGTACCGTTTTCAAGTACTCGTACTCGTACTTGTACTCGGAACCTTGGTACTCGTACTCGTACTCGTACTTGTTATTCCACTCAGTACTCGTACTCGTTATTTCACTAAGTACTCGTACTCGTACTCGCATATGTGACACCTCTAAAAAAAGTTTGCTTGTTTATTAAACAGTTGTTTGGGATAATATTTCATTTATACTTGCTGAAATCTAGTATACAGAGATGTTGTACTTGGTACTCGTACTCGTACCGTTCATCTGGGTCACCCCCACCAGCCAAAAAGTCAAAGTTGTTTCACAAGTATTCATCGACGTTAGATGACACCTCCCTTAATGTCGATGCACAGTTGACCAGATATCTTGAGATGAGGATCACTGGTGATGGGGATGATGCACTAACGTTTTGGCAGAGTCATTCCAGTGACCTTGACAAACTGTATCACTCAGCACTTCGTGCTTTTAGTATTCCAGCTTCAAGTTCACCAGTAGAACGTGTGTTCAGTGTTCACTGTGTTCAGCCACGGCGGAATAATTTTAAGACCCCCTAGGGCTAAGATGTCGGACTCTAAACTGTCGTCGCTAATTTTTCTGAAATGTAATAGTTTTTTGATGTAGAATAAACTATTATTTTGTTGACTTTAAAAAGTACTCGAAAAGTACTCGCTAAAAATTTCTTGTACTCGTACTCGTACTTGTACTCGAGACCTCAGTACTCGTACTCGATAACTTAATACCATGGTACTCATACTCGTACTCGATACCATAGTACTCGTACTCGTACTCGGACCATAAGTACTCGCAACATCTCTGATAAAAACAGGCTGCTGATGTGTTTGAATTCTTTTCCTAACCTTTGAAACCAGCCGATAATCTGACATATCAATTGGTCTTGTTGTTGCAAGAAATTATTTTGTTTTGAAATCAAAGTTTTTGGAACAAATTTAATAATTTTCATGTGATTAACTGTTTTCTGGCAAGAATTTTGATAATTTTTTTACAATTCCATGAGGTCAACATGTGACATGAGGTCATTGCAAGTCAAATATCACACTTTACATTTTATCTGATTGTTGTATTTTTATGCAAAAAATTGTATGAAAGCTTTTGGATACCTCGTCACGATCAAACTGATGAAATTGTTTTCAATGTCACAAACACACAGCATATTAATTGAAACAACACTTTTGATAGTTTTCATTCGTGTGTCTTTTAGCCTTATTTTTATGTCACTTTCTTGCTGTTTATCACTTTTTTTTATTTCTTTCTTCATTTACTTTAATTTATATTTTTGAAACTTCCAATTTGACTTTCACTGAAAAATTGGATCACATATTAAATTAAATAACGACTGAAAAATGTTTACCATAAATTTCCAGGTGTCAAAAGATGACAAATATTTTGTGTGCGGCACAACCTCGGGAGACGTTCTGGCCGTCAACATGTCAACAAACAACTTTCAGTTTCTAAGTCCCGAAAAAGAAAGATTCCAACTTGGCGTGACGGCACTGGCTTTGCTTGACAACGGCGAACTGATTGTCGGTTCTGGAAGCGGTGTTGTTTCGATCATTAAAGGTGTCAATGAGAAGTTTAAGAAAACTGGGTAGGTTTTAAATCGCTTATCTTGAAAGTGTTTATTTATTTATCGTAGTGGTCTGCCTGCATCGTAGTGTTCTTGAAATTGATTCGTTGGTATAACACAACTATAATCTCATCGGAATCTTTATCTTTATTATTTTTATTGTTTTTTTTAAATAATTTAAACTTTAGTTTATTATCATTTAAGGCAAGTCAAGCAAGTTCAGGGTTCCATAACATCCATTTCTGTTCACAAAAATCAAGTAGATATTATTATAAAAAAATGCTTATATTTACATTTCATTTATTAATGCAGTGAAATTCAAAAATAATAAACTGTTAATATTTTGTTGATTTTTTTACAGTTCTATGTTGGCACATCACATTGCAACATTTATCGTTTTACGCTTCCCGATCTTGAACCAACACTCCTTAAAACTTGCCATTTCAGTGCCATCAACGATCTTCGTTTCCCTGAGTTTGTGAAATTTTATAGAAATTAAAAAAACAAATAAAATAAATTGAACAAAAACATAATTAATATTTACATTTAAATTATTTCCAGTTCTTGTTCTCAGCTGCTCGTAACCTGCTCAGCTCAAGACATCAGATTATGGGATACTAAACATGGTCAGGAACTGTTGAGGATCAGTGTTGCTAATAAAGTCTGTAATGCTGTGGCAATCACAAAAGATGGGAAAACAATTGTCAGTGGTAAGTTTTAATTAATTTTTTTGATTTGTTATAAATTTAATTATTTTCTTTTAATGATTTTTCAAACTTTTTTTCGATATTTTGCAGAATTACAAAATTTATCAGAGTATTAAAAGATTCAATAAATTGAGACTTGAGTAAATAGATTTTATTTAACTTGACTTCTCTGTCTGTGGTAAAAAATTTTCTGTCTCTCTGTCTGTGGTCAAATTTTTTGAATTGAAATTTCACCAACTTTTAGACAAGTTAGAACTTTGAAATTTTTAGCAGGACTTTAGCTATCCGCCAAAACCATATTTAATAGTTTCCAAAGCTATTTAACCATTATTTCAAATAATTTCAATATTTATTCAGATACGCATTTAAAATTATTCACTAGGTGGCACATTCATCAATTAAATGAACTTTTAGGTAATCATGACTATGATAAAAATTTATTAAAATATTGACTAAGGTATTACTATAAACAATAGTAAAACTATTATTGCATCTAGAAATCGATTTGCATAATCTAAAATTATAAAACTCTGTTCTTAAAAAACTTGGTTTTTTTGTACATTCTTGTTAAATTTCACTTGTTTACTTTTAATTAGGTTTAAGCAGTTTTTCTAAAGCCTTGGGTTTTGAACCAAATTTTGACCCAGATTTATTTGAGAGTGGCTCCCCATCTGCACATGAGCCAATCTTCAGCTAGGATAAAGGAGGAGAGAAATGGATAATTAGATCAAATTTGAATCCTCTACAAAAAATATCTACCTATACAACTATTTAAGTTATAAAACATATGGTGTAGAATTCTGTGAACTATTTGGTAAAAAATTGCTTAACAATATGTTGACTCACGCCACATTGAAGAATGTGGCATGAGTCAATATATGGTGTCATATTTTTTGCAACGTTTTTATTTTGTTAGTTCTTGCATTTGCATTTCAAATGTTTATACAAAAAACAATATTGAGTTGAAATTGAATGAAGGATCATTTTCCAAAGTAACGGGGTTCTGCCCATGTACCTTTCTAAAACACATCCACCAAACCACCTGTATTTGCCTTTCTTTTGACTTTTTCTGCATGCAGACTCTTTTGTAATCACCTTTAGCGATACACATTGAAAACACAAGGTGGCTTTATGTTAGCAGCATTCACCAAAAAACACTGACCAATGACAAAATAGTCATACAACCACACTTTTACTATCAGTTTTTTTTTTACAAATATTTTACAAAATTTTGAAAAAATAATATCCAGGCTGGGACGATGGATGTATCAGATCCTACTATCCGGAATCTGGCAAGTTGATGTACACGATGGACAATTCGTACGGGGGAAGTGTAACGGCTCTGGCAACGTTTTCATCAGGCTCTCACATCATCAGTGGTAGCAACCTTGGGCACGTTGTCATTTGGGACGTAGGTGATCTTTACGTATTTATACAAATATTTTGTTTTGTTTTTTAAATTTGATTTCTTACTTTATCTGAGCAATACATTTTTGTTTTATTATATTGTTATTTTAAGTTACAATATAATAGTAAATTCAATACTAAAATTTAATTAAAAACTAAAATTTTAATTTATAATGTTAATATGCTCAGTTCAGTAATTTCTTGATTCATTCAGGTTCCTAATATAGGCTTTGGTTCAAAGAAGCCCATTCATGTTTACAAACATCTTCTGTTGAAGGAGCACAAGGCAGCAGTAACTTGCATTAAATTAAGAAAAAATGATTCTGAATGCATAACTTCGAGCATCGATGGATCCTGCATTTTCTGGGACTTGAAGTAAAGTTTAAGAAATAAATACAATGGCATATTTATTTCATTCCACTGTAGGCTAACTGATAGTCACATATGTACAGTCTACACACACACATACATAAAAACGTGTGTATTTATGTAAGTACATCTATGAACAAACTAATGAAAACTATTATTACAAACTATTAATACAAACAAATGATAACTAACTTGTACACATGCATACTACATACACATACACATACACACACATATATATACACAATAAAATACATACATAGTGAACATTAAATTTTTAGCTTGAAATGTCGTCGACAGATGATCAGGGTAAACACCCTTTTCAAAAGTGTCTCATATCACCCCCAAGAACACCAGGTACTAACTTCTGGAACAGACAGGAAAATAGGGTATTGGGAAAATTACGATGCTTCCATGATAAGACTTTTGGATGGCTCGTTTTCAGGATCTGTAAATTCTTTGGATGTTTCAGAAAATGGAATGTTTTTTGTCAGTGGTGGAGATGACAAACTGTTGAAGGTGATATTCCCGTTTTAATTAACTTTACCGAGGTTGAAATGAATTTATTTTATAACAGAAAAATACATCATTTAGTTTATATCATGTATTAAATTGGATTTGAATAATTTTAAGGTTTGGTTATACGACGAGGGAGAAATGACGCACATTGGAATTGGCCACAGTGCTCCTATCACAGGAGTCAGAATCAGCCCAAATCAAAAACATATATTCAGTGTCAGTGCCGACGGAGCGATTCTGAAGTGGACTTTTCCTTTTAACTAATGAATAACTGATTGAAAAAACATTTATTGGTTACAGAAATTCAGAGCAAATAAGAGATTTATATTATTAATTATTTTGATACTGGAAATTTCAATTAAAATTGACAAACTTGTTTAAAATCATGGCTGTTTAAATAAAAATGATTATGTTTTTTATTTGATTTTTTGTTTGTTTTACACTCATAGTCCTGAAAAGGACTGACTTTACAGAATTACCACTATTAGCTGAATAAAAAAATCATTAATGCTCAATTTTGCTTGCAGCTTTTATTAGAAATAGGTGAGTGAAACCTTCCCCGCGAGCCAGTTGAAAGATAGGCGTACCTAATTAAACTAAGTAATAAAAAATTGTTTGCAATAATGCTGTTGAAGGTCATTGACGTTCATTGGAAATAATGATAGAATAATCCAATTTAAATGTCTAACAAGTTTATTTCCTTAGAAAAATTTCTAAAAATAAGGTACGATTATAATATCCCTTTTCCTGAACCCCTTGCTTTAAAGGACCACAAAATCATCTGTAAGGAATGTACAATTACAATTATGATTGCTTTATTCCACCTTCTTAAATAAAAGAGCACACTCCCTAACCAGCCATTTTATCGAAAAGGTTAATTATTTTTAGATTTTTTTAAAAATAAAAATGCCAGGTCATCAACTATTTTATATGCTTTCATTTGTAGGAAAATGCTGTACGACAGCCATGTAATAGTCATGGAACCTGTCAGTAAAGGGCCCCACTAGTTTTTTTGTTGGGGCAAGGACGTCATTTTAGCAAAACCTTGGAGGGAGGGCAACTTATTCACTGCACCCACCACTTTTTTACAAAAATTTTCGAAACCCTCTTTTCATTTTTCCTCCCCAAAAAGCTGATGACCGGAGTGGAGGTAGTCAGATGTACTTTTCCAAAACCCTCTTCTCATTTTTCTTCACAAAAAAACCTGATGATCGGGGGGGGGGTAGTTGGAAGTACTTTTTCAGAAAAAAAATTAATAATCCCCATTTCACTGGGGATCACTTCACCGTCATAACGGGGACCACATATCCAGAAAAGTGCCCACTCAAACTTCTAAAGATTTAACTTTATACTTCTCAGGCATTTTTGGACCCTATTTTTATCATTTTGGGACCAAAACTACGTCAGAGGGAAGACGAATCAAAAGTCATGGAGGCCATATCTTCTTCGCACCTCTCACCCGAATTGATATCCATGGTTGGGGTGAAGCACTCACCCGCCCATAGTCCCGGCACTTGGGTGAACAACGAGATCTGGTAGCAAACATTTAGCCATATGATGTTTTAGAGTTTTAGTAGGTATTTTAAATTACTTTTTCTTCAAATGCTAACTCAACAAACAGACAGATTTTTACAATCTTGCATCTAGATAATAACGGGCAGTCGTGTGGTAAATATTTTTTCACTAATAAATATAAATTTTTGTCACTTCAAATAATATTAATATAGCCATCTCATAGAGCCATTTATATTCGCATGGATGAAGAGAAGCATAAAATTAGTAATTTTAATTAGTTAAAATTTCTCGCTGGCGTACAAAGTTTAGTCGAAAGTATTCTGATCTTAATTATCTTTCTTACAGTCTTACAGTGAAATAATTATAAGTGTGACAGTACGACAGTATGCTCATAAAAAGCTTTTTCGCATTTTAGCGGTGCTGTATACTAGCAGTACACTAAAAAGGCAATACACGGTCTTTTTTATGTTTATGTTTATCAGAGGTTCATACCTTTTAGTTTAGTTTTTTGCAGTTTCTTTCGTTATGGGGACTGTTTTCATCTTTCTTTTTGACATAAGAATTTATTGTTTTATTGTTCTGTTAAATTTTTATTTTTGCGTCGGAAACCAAGCTGAGATTGGTTAGTTAGTTTTTTAGTATTTTTAATTTTAACTAATGTTTTTTTATTATTCATGATTATTAGTGATAACATATTCAGACATAATGAGTCATAATGTCATGTATATTATTTTTCCACATAGTAAAATAACCCTCCTATCTACTAGCATAATTTAGCCTTAACTACAACACAACACCAATGTGGAGACATACTAATAAGCCAAACTATCTAATAACTAATATCTAAAATGTATAATTGCTCAGGTTTTAGAGTAATTTTAGAGATTATCATTTTATTTAGCCCGGTAATAGATAACGTTTTTATTCAATCGTTAGTAATTCTATTGAGCATTTCTTGCAGCAACAAAAGAAGAATGTTTGCTTATAATGACGGAGGGTCGAACAGTTTGCACGGAATCTTCGTTGAAAAACATCAGCTTAGAAGATGATTGTAAAAGTGCTGGATGTTGCTGGGATTCTGATCCGAATAATTCTATTCAGTGTTTTAGTTTTTCTGGTTGGTTTATTTTATAAACTTCGTTTTGTTATAGCTAGAGAAAAAAAAACACATGTTCTTTTAGCTGTTAGTTAAATTCTCATTTAGCATTTGAGTTGATGAACATGATAAAGATTGATAATTTAAAATTGGCCTAATTAGCTGAGGTCCAGTGGTATAGTGACGAGTCTTTGAATTCTAACTTTGAGGTCCTGGGATCAATTCTCGTGGAAAAATCATTAATTGTCTAACTCCCTTAAGAATAGAGTTCAGTCTTATGGCTCATGTCAAGTTATATTTGTATCAAACTGTGATTGTCAAATGAGTTCCAGCTTAGACTGGATAATAGTTATGTGCAATATATTAAAAACAAATTGAAACATTTCAGGGAGCTGGTAACTCTGTGTGATTCACACCTATAAAGCTACTCTCTCGGTGCTTGTAATTGTGATCATATACGTAAAAATACGTTTACATCTCACAGAATAATTATACATTTATACATGCTTTGGTATATATTGCTGTTAAGATATTTTTAATGGAAACATGTTTTATTTAAAGGCTGCAAGGCTGGATACTATGGTTGGAGGTGTCATCTGAAATGTCACTGTTCAGGTTCGGGTACTTGTAACAGATTGACCGGCGAATGTGACAAACCTTGTACAAACGGATACTGGGGGGTCGGATGTCTGCTCGGTCTGTTGAAGCGCTTTTTTCTCTTGAAGCATGTTTTAACTTTTTCTTCTGTCAATTTAAATTGAGTCAAAAAATTTTTAGTAAGAATTACAAATTTTATTATTGTTTCTGATAACAAAGCTTGAAGATAAAATTGTAATTTCTGTGATAAACATTACGATGTGAGTTGGAATGAAAAAAATTTTTTTATGATAAGTTAGACATACTGATAGAATATATATGGTTTAAAAGTTTTAATTAATGCTCCTGGGGTTATTTTTTTTATCTTCTTTTGAGATTGTGGTAGTTTTTAGAACAGAAAAATAATATATCTAGCCTTATGGAAAAGTAATAGAAGTTAATTTATGCACTGAATCAGGATATTATTGAATAAGCATAAATATAAATTTAGATTTATTGACATAATCTCTTTTCTGATCTGTTTGTAAATTTTGTTTACAGAAAGCCACTGCATTTACAACGATGCAAAAGCAGAGCATTACGTAGGCTTCAAAAATGTGACGGACAATAACATTGCTTGTCTACCTTGGACCAATCAAAAGTTATACGACATCGGCCGGTTTCCGGACAAAACGGCAACTTCTTTAGATTCGATTTTGAATTTTTGTCGTAATCCCGATCCGGTTAGAAATTCAGCTTGGTGCTACGTCGGCAGGAAGACGAAGCATCTGAGTCAATCGTGGGGCATTTGCACTCTTGATCCGTGTGGTCAGTGCCCTTTTTTTTAGTTTGTTAGGTTTCTATCCATTGTAAGTATTGAATATGAAAAGATTAATAATGAATTTGAATTGCAACTTTCTGTCTGTTAGAATTCACTAGTTTGTTACGATCAATAACGTATTTGGGATTTAAAAAAAAATTAAAGATGAACATTTTTGAGATTTATAATGTAATTTATTAATGTAGTGTGATTGACATATGTTTTATTATTAACTGTTTAATGATTATAATAATAATAAAATTAAGAAGAGCAAACAAAATGAAACAGAGGTGATTCATACAAGATAGATAAACAATCTCAAGCCATCATTATTTGTTATATCGATTATTATGTGTTGGATGCCTATTAATATTTTATCACCGTAGTCTAGTGTTGTTGTGTGTCATTGCGTCGGCATGTTAATTGAGCATAACAACCTATTCCTTTCTTGTTTCGATAATTGAATATAATAACTAAGTGCTTCTTGTTATTCATTGTTGATTCGATGCTCGCTTGCTCGGGCAATTCTCTTTCTTGGATGTTCGTAACAAATTATATATAACTGATTTGTTTGTTTATATCAGGTGCTTGTAATGATTTGCATCAAGTGCTTATGATGATTTGTATCAAGTGTTCATGATGATTTGTATCAAGTGTTCATGATGATTTGTATCAAGTGCTCATGATGATTTGTATCAAGTGTTCGTGATGATTTGTATCAAGTGCTTATGATGATTTATATCAGGTGCTTAAGATGGTTTGTATTAAGTCTGCATGATGATTTTTATCAAGTGCTAATGGTGATTTCTATCGAGTTTTTAAGATCATTACTAATAATAATCAGTTTTCTACTATGATTAGTAAACTCAAATTTAGTTTCATTAAATGCAAAGTATTCATTGTATTAACATTCTAGAATTTCCTGAAATGGATTTTGTTTGCAGCTACTTTCTTGTTATCTTTCACTTGAAAATATTTTTTCAGTTTGCCCGGAAGGAAGGTATGGAGCAAGTTGTGTGAGCGAATGTCATTGCAACGATCCCTCTGAGGTTTGTGACATTAAATCTGGCGAATGTCTCCAGTCTGGCTGCCACCCTCGTTGGTCTGGGACAGGATGTACAGGTTAGTCAGGTGTTCTTGTACTTGAATTCATTTCTTGTGTGACCCAACCCACCCAATATTTAAAAAATCTTTACCAAGCCCTTGAGAGCGACTGGTTCGAGGAATATTGTTTGGAATATTTAAAATAAATCAAAAAGTTCATCTATGTTTAATTTATTATTATATAAATATAGATTTCAAATTACGGTTTATTTATTTGCAATGATTTTCAGAGTGTGCTGATGGCTACTTTGGTTCGATGTGTCAACACAGCTGCAAGTGTAGTTCACTCGCTGAGATTTGTGATAAATCTATTGGAACTTGTGAATCTGGCTGTATTCCCGGATGGCAGGGGCTGTCGTGTTTAAGCGGTTTGTCCGATTAGATTCGTGTTTAAAGTTTTCAAAATTCAGATTCTAACAGGTTTTCAATCTGATTTCGTTCCAGAATGCGATGACGGCTTCTTCGGTTTGAACTGCGAATCTACTTGCAACTGCCTGCAGGCTGAAGAGGTTTGCGCTAAAGAGTCCGGTCGTTGTAGTTCCGGATGTAAAAAAGATTTTGGTGGAGAGGGCTGTCAAATAAGTAAGCGATATTTTATTTTATTAGTTTTATGTCTGATTTTTCATATCATCTGGTTTTATTGGCTTATTCTCTCTCTTATTCTCTCTCTTTCTCTCTCTCTTTCTCTCTCTCTCTCTCTCTCTCTCTCTCTCTCTCCCTCTTTCCCTCTCTCCAAGTGTTTGTTGTGATTTTTTATTTTAGAATTACCTTGGATGGCAAGGGCTCCAACGATGAGTTCCAGGAATGCAACCGTAATAACCATCTCGTGGAACGAGTGGGGTCAATCGAAAGATGAAGGATCTGGTCCGATCACCGGGTACCTTGTGTCTTATAGGGCTGCAAATGTAACCGAGTGGTCCACTGATGCCAGTGAAGTCTTTGAAGTGAAAGAGAAAAGGTGGAATGGTTTTTGTTTTTTAATAGTCGATTTCTGTTTTTGAATTTTTTATTATTTCTGTAAAAATTTATTCATACTAACTTGTTAATATCTTACACTAACTCGTTATTATATTATACTAACTTGTTATTCTATTATACTAACTTCCTATTATGTTATACTAACGAATTTTTATTTTTTAGTATTTAAAATGTAGTTTTATTATGTAGTTTAAGTTCAAATAGAAATCAAATTTTAAATTCAAGCTGTCTGGGTTAGGTTTTTCGCTATTGTATTTAAAACATATTTTTTTTTAATTTTAATTACCTCCGATATATTTTCTATTCATATAAACAGAATGAAGGTGATAAGCGATCTCGAAGTTGCAACCGCGTACGAGTTCCGGGTGACTCCCATCCACAAATCCGGTGTTGTTGGTTTGCCGTCTCCTTCCTTCACTGCATCAACCTGTGGAAGTTAGCAATTAATGATAGATTTAATAATTATTGTGTTCATTTGGTTAAATAATTCATAAACTCGTTGAGTATATGTCAAAGTTAAGTTAAAATTTAATTTTTTAATTTTTAAGCTGTATATTAGCTTCTTAGTCTTTTGTTATACTTCTTTTTCGATCCAGCTACAGTAAATACTTGGTTGTTTTAGTTTGAAATCGAAGATATAAACATAGTGTTTAGTAATGAGTTAGCAATGATTAGATTTCTTATTGTTTTGAGTTTGATTCATCAGAAGTAAGAGTTGGGTCCATAAAAGGTGCAGTGGCATTTTGGGTAGTTTGAAAGATCTTGTTGGCTTCCGTTGTAAGAGTTGTGTGGCTGGTGGTTCTGTTCAGGAAGAGTTGTTGGGTGAGGTTGAGGTTGAGCCAGGCGTAAAGGGGGAGTGTGTTACCAAGTTCTGTTACCTAGGTGACACATTAGGTGCAGGAGGAGGTGTAGAAGAGGCGGTGAGAGCTAGAGTGCGTTCTGCCTGGGCTAAATTCAAGGAGTTATCTCCTATCTTGACCACCCGTGGTGCATCCTTTCATGTGAAAGGAAAGGTGTATAGGGCATGTGTTCAAAGTGTCCTTGTTTATGGCACTGAAACATGGTCTATGAAGGTGGAGAATCTAAGAAGTTTAGAAAGGGCAGAGCGTATGATGGTTAGATGGATGTGTGGTGTTTCGTTGAATGATCGTGCACGTAGTGTGGATTTGTATAGCCTTCTGAATGTTCCTTGTGTGGCTGATGTGGTGAGACGTGGAAGACTAAGGTGGTTTAGACATTTGGAGCGTAAAAGTGCAGATGATTGGGTTTCGGCAATTAGAGATGTGGATGTTGTAGGAGTGAAAAGTAAAGGTAGAAATAGGAAGACTTGGTGGGAATGTGTGAAGAAAGACATGGATGAGCTCGGCCTGAAGCGGCAGTCTGCCCTGGATCGTGACTTGTGGAGGGGCCTGATATGGAAAGACGTCCAACCCTAGCATAGCGTGGAATAGGGACGTTTAAAAAATAAATGATGATGATGATGAATTAACTTGATACTGGCTTCATAGTTGGATATCAGCATTTGTTTTGTGCCCATGTTTATTGTCTAAGTAACTATAAATGTTGATCACGTATCTCTGTTTTGTTACATTTTTACATTAAACTCCTTTAAAAAAAAAGTTGAAATTCACATCTATTAAAGTAGCGAGTTTTTTTTCTACTCACAGAACCGCCTCCAATCTATAACCTAGAAAGCAGAAGCAGTTCAAACGTAAAAAAGGATTCCGTGACCTTGAACTTGGATTGGAATGTGAGAATATTTTAATTTTTTTTTAACATGATTTTATATTATAATTAATGTTAATACATCTGCTTTGTATTTGACGTCATGTTTAAAGTTGTTTTCTATTTGGCATCATAAATTACATTTTCCGTGCATCGTTTAATGTCATGCTTACATTCGTTTTGTATTGGCCATCATATTCATGTCGGTATTGTCGGTAACCTATTTGCGTCCGCTTTCTATTATTTATTGCAATGAAATTAATTTCCCAGTCGCCGAGAAAAGACAAGCTGAACTGCAAAGCATTGTCGAAGTTCAACATATACACGTCTAATTCCTTCGTCAACTCCTCGTTGTCCAATTTCGAGTTCTATCAATCCGTTCCGGTCCGCAAAGTCGCCGTCCACAACGTCAACGTTTACAAGAGTCTGACTGTAGCTATCACTCTTGTTAATGATGCTGATCTGGAGAGCCTCCCGATCTTCTACTACTACATTGGAAGTAAATAAAAAAAAATTTTTAACTTAAAACCTCTTGAATTATTGTGAACACATTTCTTGTTGATTCTTGGTTTTATAACTATTCTTCATTTTTTTTTTATTTAATAAAGGATCAGGTCCTGTTGAAAAACTACAGGTGCAGGGCTTATCAACTTCGTCAATTCTGGTCACATGGTCTCCACCTGACCGCAGCAACGGTAAAGTGATGAAGTATAAATACATCTACCGGATGATACGCTCGGGAGGATGCGCAAACAAGCAACTATCTTCAATCCAGCAATCCTGGTCTCCGTATATGGAAGTGGGAAGCAATGAAACTGGAATAGAAATTCTCGGCCTGAGTTTGTTTTCTTTTTATCAAATCACGCTTTGGCCGGAGACGCAAGCCGGGAAAGGGCAGGATGCTGTGGCCAACGGGAGTACAGAGGCTGCGGGTTGGTTTATGTTTTGAAGCTACTAATTAGTTGGCTTAGAATTACAAACTGAACAAAAAATAATTGTTAAATTCAGAGCCATTAGCTAACCTCACACTTACACTGGTTTCGGTTTCTTCCGAATCCGCCGTAATAACGTGGCAATCGGTTGATTGCAAAGGATGGAACGGAGAGTTCAAAGGTTACATGTACGAGTTGTATGCTGGATCGAATCGAGTCTCTTTGGGTTTCGAAGCTGCAGAGTTTAGAAACGAGTCATCCGTTTATTTGTTCCGGTCGGGGCTGTTGAATCAGACAAAACTAGAGCTAGATCAGTTGATTCCGTATCTCAATTATTCTCTCTTTGTATGGTTTGCCAATCATCAGTTCAACGGAGTCAAAAGTTTAATACCACTGGAGACTGAAGAAGATAGTTTGTTTTGTTTTTTTATTATAAATGAACATTCTTTCTTAGTTAGTCGATATATAAATATAAGTTAATTACTAATGTATTGATCTGACTATTGGCCAAGAAGAATTTTTCATCATTTTATATGTTTAAAATGATTTATATATTGTAAGATTCTCCTGTTTGTAGAACCTCCGGCTCCAAAGAATGTTATAGTTGAGAGCAAATCTTCTCAAAGTCTGCATGTACAGTGGGAAGTTCCGAACCCTCCCCACGGTGTTATCACTCATTTTTGTGTCAGGTCGTTATTTGATCTGGATTTGATGTAAAAAATTGTTAAACTATTTAAGATATTTAACTATTTAAGATATTTAACTATTTAAGATATTTAACTATTTAAGATATTTATTTATTTATTCTTCTTTAGTGCATTTCAAAGTAAAAGTGTTTTTTTGTATATTTTTTAGTTTTTTTCCTTATTGCAAAGATGTTTTTTTTTATCAGGCGATTGTTTAATCTTTTCACATGAGTTATATCATTTTTTATTCACTTTCAGATATTTTGCTGTTGAAAATGGCAGTTCTCATCATTTTTCCATTCAAATGGAAGGATCAGATGTTTCCTCGTTTAACATCACCGGTTTGAGATCTTTCGTCCCCTATGGCATTGAGGTATTATTTATTATTTATTATTGGAATCATTTGTTTGTTTGTTTGTCTGTTTGTTCGTTCTTGTAGTTGAGATTGTCTTGAGCGGGTATGTCTGAAGTTCTGAAATTTAGCATTGAGCGGAATCTTTTGTGTACATTTTGTTTTAATCAAAGTTTAATGACTTTCTAATTGGATTCTGTTTAATTTCAATCAAATTGAAACTTTAATTTAAGGATTATTTTACTAATTTATTTATCACCAAAAATGGAAGTTATTAGAAAGGATTTATGTTTTGCTACTTCTACTTATTCACTAAAAGAAAGATTTACTCAAATTTTTGTTAACTATAAAAGTTTTATGTTAATTAGATTGTAATACTAATCTGATAATGACACCTGGATTATTCCTATTTTTCAGGTGAGAGCATCAACAAGAATAGGAGATGGTCCATGGAGTAATTTGATCAAAGAAACCACTGAAGAATCTTGTGAGTAAACTATTTTATTTTATTTTTTATCAATGGTGTAAATCTTGCGCTGAGCTGAACCCTAGATAAAGAAATTGAAATTTAGAAATTTCAGCAGTTCAACATTCATTCAGGTGGAGGTGAGATACTATTTGTTCTCGCAAGTTCAGATTGGGGGTTCTGTGCATTAGATTGAATTTCATGTGATTTTTATCCGTTTTTTTAGTTATATTTGATGAACGGTTTTCTTGCAATATTGGTTGTTTGGAAATCTCAATTTATTTGGTGGTCAATATAAACATTTTTAAACAGTTATATTATTATTATTATTATTATTATTAATTTATTATTATTATTATTATTATTAATTTATTATTATTATTATTATTATTATTAATTTATCGTGACAGTTCCATCGGAACCGATCAATTTAGTGAACACATCAAGAACTAGCAAAGAATTAACTCTCCAGTGGCAGGAGCCTCTTGTCAAGAATGGCCACATCACGTTCTATTTTGTGCGTTTCTACATTATTTTGTATCTTTATTTATTTATTTATTTAAAATTCAGAATAAAGTAAGATTTCATTATTCTTGTATTTATATTTTAAAACCATTATTTGTATTACTTAACTCCACTTTGCTTTTGCAAGCCATTTCCAAGCCTCGAGAAAGGAGGAGGGAAAATTTAAAGGATCAAATTATGATCTACGACAGGGGGTACTTAGGTGCTTCCTACATACAGCCGTTTCAGTCTTAAAACACCTGGTGTAAAGGACTATAAACTATTAAAAAAAAAAAACCATTTGTATTTCTTCAGTGTAAGACCTGAATTCTTATCCATAGGTGAAATGTGCACCTATCACTCCGTTTGGGATCAAGAATGCCGTACCTGTGGAGAGGGTGGTCAGTCCACCTGCACTGAATTTCACGGTAGAAAAACTCAATCCAGGTATCAACTACGGATGCAAGGTATCTGCATCTACTAAGAAAGGTCAAGGCCAGTCTGTGTCAATCCTCCTGTGGACGGAACCAGAAAGTCTGTTTCTTTCTTTTTTTTATTTAAAACTTATTTAAAAATTGTTTTAAAAACTTTCTCATTATTAATATTAGAGAAGGTTTGCATCAGATCATGTTGTACATTATTTCTATTTACTTTACAAAACATTCTTCTCTTTGAACAATTCAACTGGATTTTTTTATCCAAATGTTTTTAATTTTCAATTCTTCATTTAATATTAAATAGTTTTTTTTTATAATTTTGATTTAAATACAGTATCATTCAACGTGACTCCCCCACTTCTCCATCAACGACAGGAAGTTGACAATCTCATCATCGTTGACCTTCAGCCAACCGGATCCATCGATTACATGGAAGATCCTGATAGGTTCGTTTCTCTTTCTTCAAATAAAGAATAAATTATCGTTTTTGTGATTATCCTAATCTTTTTGTTCTATTACCAAATGTTTTCTTAATTTATTACCAAAATGTATCTTTAAAAATTTATTTGATTGGTTAATTGTTATTGAATTGTTTATTAATGTTGTTATTATTATTACTAGACAGCCCGTCAAAAATGACGGATTTTTTAAAATATCATATATAATTTTACGATTGCAGCGCCACCTACCAGCGTTAAGTGAAGTTATAACATACATACAGACATCGGAAATTATGCGTGTTGATCACCGTCGTGATGTAATTTTTAATTACATTTGTAATGTTTCCATGCAGCATCTACAGAGTCGTCGTGGAGCTGCTCGACGAGAATTACGATTACGAGAGAAGAAAACGAAGAAAGCGAGAAGTTTCGCCGACTCCGTGCGGGCTGACCAATGCTCAGCTGGTGGCCTACTCTCTTGCGACGTCGAGAGGTCTCCGCTGCTACATAGCCGCTGAAATTCCACGACTCGAACAGACGATTAATTTCGTCGTCGGGGACAACAAGACGTACGGAGGCTACCTCAATGCCAGGTTGAATCCCGATGTCGATCACGACGTCTGGTTCGGTCTCGTCGTGACGGTTGACGGGGTCAGTTACGTTTTTATTATATTTTTGTATCGAATGAGAATTTTTTTCTGACATCTCGGAATAATCAGATAAAAACGAAAGCTTGCTAGGAATTGTTCTATTAGAATTGTTTGGTTCGTTTTATGGTAAATTGTTGATCATATTTCGTGTCTCTTTTTCTTCATCATATTATTTATTTAAATGATTCAGGTAACAGTTTCATCTTATTCCAAAACTGCGCAGTCTCCAAAACGTGAGTTTTCACTTCTGAAATGTAACGATTTTATTAGTCATGATGATGATGGTTGCTGATATTACTATTTTCATGAATTTCAGCATCAAATAGATTAAAGACAACTAAAGTGTTTCCATCAGAAATGGCATCTTTTAATAATTCTTTGTCTATCTCTCCCATCACCGGGGCCATCATTGGATCACTTGCAGCTCTTGCTATACTTGCTATCATAGTCTTTCTCCTCGTCTTCAAACAGTTAGTCGGACGAAGGTTTTTTATTTTTTTAACAAAATAAGAGAAAAGAAAACAGGAAGATTTTTAAATGCTGCAAAGATAAATTAAACTTTTCACGTTTCAGTTTAAGAAAGAGAAATGCAGGTTCTGCCAACGTCGTCGCTTTCGATTCGATGACCGATAGTATAAGCGAACTGAACAGAAGTATGAATTGTGTCGTTTATTGTTGTTATTATTATATTTGCTTCTTTGTTTCATTGTAAAATGAGTGCCGGCTTTACGGCTGGTTGTAATTGCGGATCTCGCATGTGGCTTGTCGGTAAAACCATATGCCTGCAAGACTGCAGTGTGCATTCCTGGTGCAACTGTGGTTGTTTTGACTGCAAAGTGGCATCCTGGTCAACATTTTATCTTGTGCTTGTGTACAAGTATCATGCACCAAAGCTTACAAGTATCATGTACCAAAGCTTACAAGTATCATGCACCAAAGCTTACAAGTATCATGTACCAAAGCTTACAAGTATCATGTACCAAAGCTTACATGTATCATGTACCAAAGCTTACAAGTATCATGTAACAAAGCTTACAAGTATCATGTACCAAAATTACCATTGAAATTTTTTCTTTTTGATAAAAATTGATTAACTTATTACATTTATTATTATTTTTATCTTTATTTCTATTATTTTTTTTTATGTTATCAAAAAGGACTTCTACCTACGGAGCCTTACGAGGAGAAGGTTCACCACCCGATTCCAGTTTCTCAACTCTGGAACTACGTCGTTCCGAAGAGACGATCCGATTATGACAACTTGAGAACGGAATTTAATGTCGGTTTTTATTTTCGTTTCAATTAAATTTATTTCTGCTTGTATTATTATTTCATTAAATGACACTACGTTCGTTTTAAGTTATATTTTGAAGCTATCTTCTCAATAAACCGTGCAGGAATTCCGAAAAGATATGCTGTACAAAGCCGAAGTGGCAAAGAGACCGGGAAACAAAGGGAAAAACAGATACCACAATATTTTTCCTTGTCGGTTAAAATTTTAAACTATTTTTGTATTTTTTATCCATAAATTTAAGATTTTCAATTTGTTTCGTTGCAGATGATCATTCCCGTGTTGTCTTGGATCTTCTTCCGGATGATCCTCATTCCGATTACATCAATGCTAATTACATTGATGTTGGTACAGTAGTAGTAGTAGTAGTAGTAGTAGTAGTAGTAGTAGTAGTAGTAGTAGTAGTAGTAGTAGTAGTAGTAGTCGTAGTGGTGGTGGTGGTTGTTGTAATAGTAGTAGCTTACATCCGATTACATCAATACTACTTCCATTGATGTCGTTATAGTAGTAATGATGCTAGTAGCAGTAGTAGTAGTGGTGGTGGTAATATTAGTAGCTTAACTTATTTCAATTTATCATTATGAGTTGTGTTGAGTATTTTTCAAATTGTTTGTACGCAGGGCTACAAAAGGCCGAAAGCATTCGTTGCAGCTCAAGGTTGATATTTTGCTTCGTTGTGATGGAATTGATTTACTTGATTTGTTATTTATGTACACCAATACCTCACTTTGCGTCGTTTCGTTTTGCGTTTTTTTTTTCGAAGTTGCGTCGCTGCTCAAATGTTTACTTTTGTTCAGTTTTCTTTCCAAAAAGTAGTATTTTTGTAGCCTTGGAACCTATCCTCGATCTTTAAACGGTTTGCTATAGAAAATCATAATTCACTTTTGCGTCGTTTCAATTTGCGTCGTGTGTTTTTTTTTAACGTAACCACAACGCTAAGTGAGGTATTGGTGTATTGCAGATATTTGATGCAGGAAAGTTTAGAAATAGATGTTATTAGTAAAAATTTGATCCTTGATTTGTCAGCCGTGTTGGCCACATCACAGTTTATCGCAGATGTACAAAATGTATGTGAATGTGTACACATGTCGTGCATGAACACTTACACACATATGCATGTACAGTAATGTTTATACATGTGCATGAACACAGGTACATGTGTACAAACACAGGTACATGCCCATTAACACAGGTATCTGTGCGTGAACACAGGTACATGTGTACGAACGCAGGTACATGCATATTAACACAGGTATCTGTGCATGAACACAGGTATCTGTGCATGAACACAGGTATCTGTGCATGAACACAGGTATCTGTGCATGAACACAGGTATCTGTGCATGAACACAGGTATCTGTGCATGAACACAGGTATCTGTGCATGAACACAGGGACATGCACATTAACACAGGTATCTGTGCACGAACACAGGTACATGTGTTGTGAATGATTGATTGATGTGAATGAACATATATGCACACACGTGCATGAACAAGTAAACGGTAATAAGCACATACAACATTACCAGGTCCAGTTGAAGGTACGATTGATGACACATGGAGGATGATATGGCAGTTGAATTCAAGGATTATCATTATGGTGACCAACTTGCAGGAGGGCTGCAGAGTTAGTTATGATCATCATTATCATTCATGTGCACATAAAAATTATCTTTCACATCAGTATTTTCAATTTTACTGTTAAATATTTCAGTGGAATTAAACTTAATCTTAAATTTAATTGGAACAGCTTTAATATTTGTTAATAATAAAAACTCTTTGTTTATTGAATAAATTCTTGTGTTGAATCATTTTTCGAGTTGAAGTACTAATTTTTTTTTTATTGCCAATCACAGCAAAAGTGCAAACAGTACTGGCCGGACTCGGGAAGTCAGCAGTACGAAGAGATAGTAGTTGAGTCACATGGTTCTGAAGAATATGCTGATTACATTATTAGGACATTCGAGATTTCTAAGGTTGGATTTCTCTTTGTTTGAGTTGCAGCCATTAGGAAAGTTTGCTATGGAGACAGTCACCTGTTTTGCTACTGATCTTTAATGTTTGCTTGCTTGCTTGAATATATTCTTTGTTTTTAAAATATTTATTTTTGTTGTTTAAAATTTATTTGTAATTCTTTTTAGTTCATCATTCATTTTACACTTGTCATAATTTAGTGAACAGTTATTAATTGGAGCATACAAATATGATGTTTGCTAGAAAGGCGACAAGAGAATGATAAAGCAGTTCCACTTTACGACATGGCCCGATCACGGAATTCCCGAACATCCCACCTCTCTCCTTGAATTCAGAAAGAAGGTAAGAGCCTATGCAGATGAAGAGCTTCAAATCGACTCCCGGTGCGGACCCCACGTCGTCCACTGTAGTGCGGGAGTGGGCAGGACCGGGTGCTACATCACCCTCGATTGCTGTCTGGATCAGGCCCAAGAGGAGGGACATGTGGATGTATTCAACTTTGTGAAGAAGATGAGAGAAGACAGAGTTAACATGATACAGACTGTTGTTAGTTACTGTTTTTTCATGGAGGCCAATTTTATATTTAAAGTCTCTGAAAATTATTTTTGCTTTTCAATTTGATGGTTAGTATTTTATAAAAATCTATTAGAAACTAAATTGATTTTCATTTGAACGATTGATCTATTTGAAGGAGCAGTACATATTTGTGTACGAAGCCCTGCTGGAGGCTCTCCAGGCAGGAGTGACTTCCATCCCGTGTTCCGACTTCCGGTCGAGATACGCCGAACTGATGGCAATAAATCCCGAAACTGAACAGCCTTATTTGGTTGAGGAATTCGAGGCTAGTATAATTATGTTGGAATCAATTTCAAGTTACACGAGGATGTTGTGTTTGACCTCTGAATCTTGTAATTTCACTAATATAGATTTATAGAAAAAATATTTATCTTCTTCTCCATCTTATATTTAAATCCCACTGTAATTTTGTTTTTTTTTTATTTTTATAAAAAATTTCAGTGAAAATCAATTTCTATTTCAAACAAATGCGATTTTTATTACAGTTATTGAAATCAACAAATCAGCTGTACATTCAGGAAGGAGAATCCATCGATGCCCTCCTACCTGAGAATGTCTCAAAGAACAGAGATCAGAAAATCTTGCCAAGTAAAGTCTTTAATTTTAAAACGATTCAATGTTCTCATGACAATAATGATGATAATGAAGTCGGTGATGATGATGATGATGATGATGATGATGATGATGATGATGATGATGATGATGATGATTATTCTTAACTTTCAGATGACCACAGTAGGCCACGACTGAATACACTCATTTGCAAGAGTGATTACATCAATGCTGTATTTGTTGATGTTAGACTTTTATTTTTGCAATTTTATTCATTTATTTGAATGAACGAAGTTGTTACTTAATGCTTCAACCATTCAATTTCATCAGATTGTTTTTTGTCTTTGCTATTTAACTGTTTCCAAGAGTCTCATATGTTATTTTACATCAACCAAGGTTACAATCATATTTTTTTCACATCAACCAGGGTTACAATTATATTTTATTTTACATAAACCAAGGTTACAATCATATTTTATTTTACATCAACCAAGGTTACAATCATATTTTATTTTACATCAACCAGGGTTACAATCATATTTTATTTTACATCTACCAGGGTTACAATCATATTTTTTACATCAACTGGGGTTACAATCATATTTTATTTTACATCAACTGGGGTTACAATCATATTTTTTTCACATCAACCATGGTTACAATCATATTTTATTTTACATCAACCAGGGTTACAATCATATTTTATTTTACATCAACCAGGGTTACAATCATATTTTGTTTTACATCTACCAGGGTTACAAGCAGAGAAATGCTTACATAGTGACTCAATCTCCCATTCCAAGCACAATCGTCGACTTCTGGGCAATGTTCACCGAGCACAAATGCGGAGTCATCATCAGCCTGGATGATCCGAACTCAAAAGAAGATGTAAGTTGCTTTGTGATTTTCGTTGCCTCTTGATGGCAATTAGGAAGCGTGTGTACGTCATGAGACTGTAAATAATGTGTTGTAATTAGTCTTAATATCAGCTTGAATAAGGAATGTGTGCCGTTGATGTTCGTATCATTTGATTTCAGAATGAGGTCTACTATTTTCCTACCAGTCAAACTGAAAACTTAGATGCCAGTCCGTTCTCTATCAAGTTGATCTCTTCTGAATATTCTCCTTATTTCGACCAGCAGGAATATCTCGTATCGTGCAGTGCTAAAGTAATTTGCTGATGTGATGATGACAGTTATGTTAATGATAATAATGATATTGAAGATGTTGATGATGATAATATTGATATTGAAGATGTCGATGATGATAATATTGATATTGAAGATGATGAGGATGATAATGATATTGAAGATGTTGATGATGATAATGATATCGAAGATGTTGCTTATGATAATGATGTTGATAATAATGATGATGATAATGATGAAGATGGTGGTGGTAGCGATGTTGATTACAATCAACATGATGATGATTATGATAACGATGTTTATTACAATCAAAATGATGATTATGATGATAATAATATTTATTACAATCAAAATGATGATGATTATGATGGTGATAATATTGATTACAATAAAATGTGTGATTTTGTCCTCTAGTTTCAATAGAACAGCCGAATGAAAATAATAAATGTGAATTTTTTTCTATGCGGTCAGAGCTCTCGTTCACGGAAGGATGTCACGGTGAAACGTTTCCGACTGAAATCCTGGACCACGAGTTACGACAAGTCCAACAATCTCAAGAAGGCAAACCTTCCTAACAGATCTTCAGTTTTGGCACTTTTAGGAGCATTGGAAAAGTGGCAGCAACAAAACAAAAGTCCGACTGTTGTTGTTCACTGCAGGTTGTTTGTTTGTTTATTATTATTATTATTATTATTAATAATATTATTATTATTATTATTATTATTATTATTATTATTATTACTAGAGATAGCCCGTCAAAAATGACGTGCTATAAAGATATATATATATACATATATATAGCGTTACGCGAACTTGCTAACATACATACATACATACATGCATACATACATACATACATACATACATAGCAAATTATGTATGTAGATTATTATTATTATTATTATTATTATTATAAAAAAAATTCATTTCTGTTGTTGACTGCTGCTTATTGTGGTATAAACTGAATAATATGTTTCAAATTTAATAAAATATTAATATCCAGTGTTTATTTGTTTCAGAGATGGGGCGACACATTCTGGGATATTTTGTGCTGCGAGTTACATGGTGGAAAAGTTGAAAATCGAACACGAGGTTGACGTCTTTTTCAGTATTCGTCATGTCAGGGTCAATAGGCCTCAATTCATTCCAGATCTTGTAAGCTCATTTTTACTATAAGACATTTTACAATTTATGGTAAATTCTTTTTGCTATTCTTTTCTTCAATCACTAGATATTTTGTAATGATTAGTATCTCATGGAATAAGTAATTTATTTATTATTAAATAAATAGTTGAATTAATAGAACAAATCATTAATAGTTTAATTAATCATTGTTAATTGTTTACCTACAGACTCAGTATACATACCTGTACGATCTGGCCATTGACTACCTGGACTGTTTTGACACTTATGCCAATTTCGAGACCAGTATTTAATATTTAGTTTACACGTATTTGATTATAATATATATATATATATATATCACCTATTTAATGTGTGTTCTCAGTTGCATGCTTAGTTCGAGCGAGCGATTATTTACTCCTGCTTCATTGTGGCTTTCTGGTGCTGTTCATGTTTTTTTGTTGTTGTTTTATCATCGAGTATACCTGCCAGCTTCACGGCCAGTCTTAGAAAGGCGGACGCGCCCTGACATCGGTCTGGTACGTCGTGCGAGTAGTGGCTTTGGAGATTCAAACCGTGTTTTCCCGTGCATAGCAGGCTGAGGCTGGCGGCAGTCTAATCAGTCTGTACTATGATATTAGTGCCATAATATCGACTTAATTTTTAGCGACATGATACAAATTGAATTAGACTCTTTTTTTTATATTAAAACGTTCATTGTTGTCTGTTGTAACGGTGTAACCTACTGACGTTGCTTCTTCTACAAAAAAAATGCATTCAGTGTTGCATGTGCCTTTGTGATAATTTCAGATATTATGTATCCGTACATGTAAGACTTGTAAAGCTTGCTAAGTATTTCATCTGCTGTCATTCGTGTCAACCGTCACACTGTATGACACTATCAGATATCCTGATCGTTGAGTGATCTGTTCTAGAGACAAATATGCCTTCCATTGTTGGCTTAACAGATCTAGAGACACGTTTTGTTCTGTTTCCATGCCTTATTGGTTTTAAAAGACACATCTTGTTATGATTTCTGCTTTAGAAAATTGTATAAAATAATATTTATAGGTTTTTGTTTGAATGGGTATCATTCACGTTAGTTTTTAATGTGAATGGGTATCAGATTTTAATGTGAATGATACCCATGAATGATGTTTCTTTAGATGGGTATCATTCACATTACATTTTAATGTATTTTTATGCTTTTATTAAGTATTTTTAGACAATTTTACTTTTCTTATTTTTGATGAGTTATTAGTTAAATTTTATCGAATTAATCAGGGAGCATAATCTTATTAAAAAAAAGCGAGATGACATTTGAATGTCATCTGCAAACCGTTATTTTGTGTTATTTAAAAAACATTAAGAGCTTTGAAACAAACTTGTTGGTTGAGTTGCTGTATCTGTGAAATCCCGGACACACACACACACGTAACGTGCTGGTCACATCTTACTCGAAGCATTCTTATTTTTGTATCTTTTTTGTCAGACGATAATGTTCTTTGAAAACATTTGTGACATGCATTGCCTGTTTGCGTATTAATTGTAGTGAACTATCACCTATACTACTAATTGTCTATTGGTTATTTTATTCAATCACATTGGTTAACATCATGAAGTTGAGGATGCCTTATTATTATCACTATTATTCGTAGGTTTCATGTTTTGAAAAATTATTTATCAAGTTTTAAAAAGATTTTTTTTTAAACATTTATTCGCTGATTGTTGTTGCATTTGTTCTCACGTGCAATATTTTATTCACTCTCTTGACGATTGGTTGGTTGTCTCGCTCAGAGGTATTTAAATTTTAAAAAAATGACAAAAAAAAACAAATCTTGTCTCCTTTCAGGAACACATAATTTATAATTTTCAATGTAATGAAACGTGATGACAGTTATTCATCATTTGAAAATATATATATATATCATTTTACTATCAATCGATCAGAGAATAAACATGAATTGCAACTGTCACATGTCTCTGTTCTGCTTGTCAAACATTTCTTTGAGGATTTTATAACTTTCGATATATCTCATTTCATTGTCTCTCGATGCTTTTTTCCACCTAAAATGTACAACAGAATATATTAATTCATACATTCTCTGATAATATGAAAATCAAATAAAATATTCAGCATCAAAATTATATTTATATACCGTTTCACACATTCCAACCAAATTTCACTAGTTATGTCCCTTCATTTCACCCTTATGATTTCCTTGTCTCTAAATTTCCAAACTGAACCACATCTCCAAACCACACCAATCTGCCATGCCTAGTCACATAAGCTAAAAAAAAAGATCGTTTGCCCAGCCTTCTATAAACATATTGAACTAATAATGCAAGTAAAATGTCAAGTGAAACTGAAATTAGAGTAAGTCTGGTGTGGGTTAAAAAAAAATGATTCGGCTGGTAATAATACGGCAGACACGTCTCATAAGGCACACCATAATTTGCAATACTACCATTCGAGTGCACCATGTGTTAGAATTAACTAAACAAGCAACTAATTCAAGAAAATTGAATAAACACACGAATAAATATGTGCTGTGCACGCGTTCATTTGAAATATGTGTATATCCAGCAAAGTAATACATAAGTACGTATTTAACGATTGTGTACATAAGTAAAACCTAAAAAAATCAATACATAGACATGAATAATTAAGTATCAAAGCCAACCAAGACAATACAATACAATACAATACAAAGTAAAATTTATAACGCGCCCTTATAAAAAACAAGTCTTTCGCAAAAGCGCGCAGTTCGACAATATCTCCTAGTCAAAGAACTTACTAAAGAGATAAGTTTTTAATTTAGTTTTAAATTGAGTAGCGTCTTTAGATTGGCGAATATGTACAGGCAAGCTGTTCCAGTAAGTTGGGCCAGAGATGGCAAAAGCTCTGTTTCCAAATTGGAGACGAGACCGGACAGAGACGAAGTCGTCCCTGCTGGTAGAACGAAGACGCCGCCTTGCAGGGAGCGACGAGCATGGCGAAACGAGAGATGACAGATAGGAGGGAGAAGATCCAGTGAATATGTTAAACATTAAGAGGCATATTTTAAAATTTATTCTAGCAGGGATAGGTAGCCAATGAAGTTGACGTAAAGTTGGGGTGATGTGGTCTCTGGACCGAGATCTTTGACAAGCCGAGCGGCCGCATGGAGTACAGAAGTAAGGGGTTTTAAGGACGATGATGGTAGACCTGTCAGCACTGAGTTGCAGTAGTCTACTCTTGAGATACAAAAGCCTGAACTAGGGTACGAATGCACTGCTCGTTAAGGCAGCGCTTCACTTGACGGATTCGGCGTAGATGGAAGTAGCAGGCCCTTGTAATGGCGGATATATGGTGGGTCATTGACAAGCCAGAGTCAAGATACACTCCGAGATCACGAACAACATTCGAAGACGAGATCGTGCAGTCACCGATATTAATAGAGCCTGAACTCATGGATATGGGCTGAGGCCTTCGATCAAACCAGATGAGTTCTGTTTTAGAAGTATTGAGCTTCAGGCGCATGGCTGAGCACCATTTTTGAATTTCAACAAAACAGTTTGCAAGGGGTTAGTGCCTACTGATCCCAGGACAACTGATCCCAGGACAACTGATCCCAGTACAACTGATCCCAGGACAACTGATCCCAGGACAACTGATCCCAGTACAACTGATCCCATGGACAACTGATCCCATGGACAACTGATCCCATAGACAACTGATCCCATAGACAACTGATCCCATAGACATAAGCAACTCATTTTTTAACTCATTTTTTGACGACAATGGTGGTGGTGATGATGCTTACGTAGCCAGCTTACGATGGCTGGCTGCATACGACAACGGTGGTGGTGATAATAATACTGGCTACTCCAGTGCCAATCCAAAAATAATAGAGTTTAGCTCATTTCAGAAGTTGTTGTTTTTACGAATATATGAATTAAATGAATTAATGAAGACACTCCAACATTAATTCTTATCGGCATATTTAGGAGTCCATGACTAGGACCATCAATACAGCATCCAAACATACTCATACATACATACATACATACATACATACATACATACATACATACATACATACATACATACATACATACATACATACATACATACATACATACATATACACATACATACATACACATACATTCGTACATACAAACAGAAATCGGAAATTATGTATGTTAATATCAGTTTATTGATTGCAGAAACAGTGAAATATAAAATGATGCAGAATGGGATCAGTTGTCTATGGGATCAGTTGTCCATGGGATCAGTTGTCCGTGGGATCAGTTGTCCATGGGATCAGTTGTCCCGGGATCAGTTGTCCTGGGATCAGTTGTCCTGGGATCAGTAGTCCTGGGATCAGTAGTCCTGGGATCAGTTGTCCTGGGATCAGTTGCGATGATCCCGTTTGCAAGCTTTGTTTTAGCTAGGTAGATGTCTTGTGTGGCAAGTTGAATATATAGCTGGGTGTCATCAGCATAGAGGTGAATAAGAACTTCGTGTCGAGAGGCGATGTTGACAATATAAGAAGTGTAGAGAATGAAAAGAAGGGGTCCAAGGATTGAACCTTGGGGAACACCGAAAGAAACATCGTACTTTTTGGAGGTTTGCTCACCAAGACGAACCTTATGAGAACGATTAGAGAGAAAAGAGATTAACCACTGAAGAGCAGCAAAAGTTATACCAAACTGTCATTCAAGGATTGAAAAAAGAATGGCATGGTCGACACAGTCGAAAGCAGCACTAAAGTCAAGCATTAAGAGAGCGGTTTCCAAATTGGAGACGAGACCGGACAGAGACGAAGTCGTCCCTGCTGGTAGAACGAAGACGCCGCCTTGCAGGGAGCGACGAGCATGGCGAAACGAGAGATGACAGATAGGAGGGAGAAGATCCAGTGAATATGTTAAACATTAAGAGGCATATTTTAAAATTTATTCTAGCAGGGATAGGTAGCCAATGAAGTTGACGTAAAGTTGGGGTGATGTGGTCTCTGGACCGAGATCTTTGACAAGCCGAGCGGCCGCATGGAGTACAGAAGTAAGGGGTTTTAAGGACGATGATGGTAGACCTGTCAGCACTGAGTTGCAGTAGTCTACTCTTGAGATGACAAAAGCCTGAACTAGGGTACGAATGCACTGCTCGTTAAGGCAGCGCTTCACTTGACGGATTCGGCGTAGATGGAAGTAGCAGGCCCTTGTAATGGCGGATATATGGTGGGTCATTGACAAGCCAGAGTCAAGATACACTCCGAGATCACGAACAACATTCGAAGACGAGATCGTGCAGTCACCGATATTAATAGAGCCTGAACTCATGGATAAGGGCTGAGGCCTTCGATCAAACCAGATGAGTTCTGTTTTAGAAGTATTGAGCTTCAGGCGCATGGCTGAGCACCATTTTTGAATTTCAACAAAACAGTTTGCAAGCTTTGTTTTAGCTAGGTAGATGTCTTGTGTGGCAAGTTGAATATATAGCTGGGTGTCATCAGCATAGAGGTGAATAAGAACTTCGTGTCGAGAGGCGATGTTGACAATATAAGAAGTGTAGAGAATGAAAAGAAGGGGTCCAAGGATTGAACCTTGGGGAACACCGAAAGAAACATCGTACTTTTTGGAGGTTTGCTCACCAAGACGAACCTTATGAGAACGATTAGAGAGAAAAGAGATTAACCACTGAAGAGCAGCAAAAGTTATACCAAACTGTCATTCAAGGATTGAAAAAAGAATGGCATGATCGACACAGTCGAAAGCAGCACTAAAGTCAAGCATTAAGAGAGCGGTTATGAATCCGGAATCAAGGGCAAGGACAATGTCGTTATAAACTTTAACCACAGCTGTTTCTGTGGAGTGATAACGTCTGAATCCAGATTGAGTAGGAGGAAGTAGTTTATGTATTTCAACATAGTTAGAAAGTTGACGGTGGACGACTCGTTCCACTAGTTTAGAAACAAACGATAAGGTAGAAATAGGGCGGTAGTTGGCAGGGTCAGAGGGATCAAGGCCAGGTTTTTTTAGTAGTGGGCGAATTATGGCACGTTTGTGAGGTTCAGGCAGATTAGTCTGAGAAAGTGAGGAGTTGATTAACATTGCAAGAATTGGAGCAAAAGTGAGGCGCATGGTTTTTAGTAGATGCACAGGGGTGGAATCGAGCTCGCACTGCTTTGTTGTGGAATCGATGAGAAGTTTAGTTACATCATCAGGAGACACTTTTTCAAAAGCATCAAAACCAGGAGGAAACGGTGCATTGATTGCGAAATCGGGCGGGTCGAAGTTTTTGGTCGAGTCACGTATGTCAACAATCTTATTTCCAAAAAAGTCAAGTAGATCATCGGGTGAAATCCATGATGAGGTTTCTGAAGTTGGAGTGAGGAGCGAATGTAATGATCTCCAGAGAGTTCGACCATCACCTTGAACGTTTTCGATGCGCTGTTTAAGGTAACTAGAGCACTTGAATTGAAAGAGTCTCCTCTGGCTTTTAATCTGAGATCGCCAACGCTGCTTCTTTATGATGTTAAGAGGATCTCTGGTAGATTGGCGTTCGAGACGACGGGTGGAACGTTTGGAGATCAGGCATTCACCATCAAACCAAGAGCAGCCAGTAATTTTACGTTTTGTTATTTTTCTATGAGGAGCATGTCTATTGAGTAATTCCTCTATGGTGGAATCGTATAGGGAGAAAAGTTTATCTGCTGCTTTGACTTCTTGAGAGAAGGTAAGCTGGTAGAGTTCGGAAGCAAGGAGATCAGCCTGGAAGGCTGACATGTTAAATTGAGCAAAAGATCGACTCTCAGCTGTCTCAAAGATTAATGGTGGAGGTTGATGGTTAAGTTCGAATTTGATGATTGAGTGGTCGGATAAAGATGGTGGAGCTGTATGAAGATTAGAGATGAGTGTATCGGGCATGCGGACAATGACGACGTCGAGAGTGTGGCCACGATCATGAGTACGCTCATGCACCAATTGTTCGAGACTGTGTGAAGACAGCAGTCGGTGGAAGTGCTTAGTGTTAGGTTGGTCTGGCTTGTCAAGATGGAGGTTGATGTCGCCAAGGATTAGAATTTTACAGTTGAATTTAGCTAATGTGGCGAGTAAATCAGCAAATTCAGCAAAAAATATTTTGCAGACCGTCTCGGACCCGGGGCGGTAAATGGAAAGGACGAGAATATTGAAGTTGTGCTGAAGTCTGAAGTATGTGGCGAGGTATTCGAAGGTAGAAAACTCACCAATGTCTTTAGACGTTGCTTTAAATTTGTCTTTATAGATGATACAGATGCCCCCACCTCTAGGGCCATGGATGTTGAGGCCGCCCTGAGGTAGAGGTCGTGCTTTTTCAATAGATTTATATGTTGATGGTGTAGAAGCAATGAGAGAAGGTGAGAAGGAGGACTCGTGATGTGTCTCAACAACGCTAAAAATATCCAAGTCTTCAGAAACAATGTATTCCTGAATTGCAGCCGATTTATTGGAGATAGAACAGGCATTCCAGGAACCGACTTTACATTTGAGGGGGCCCGATTGCAAGCTTGAAGCGGGAGCCAGGCAAGGATGTTTAGGATTCCACAAATGAAGAAGAAATAATTGTTTGCGTGCAGTGCGAGATATTTTCGGACTATGAGCACGGAATGAGAGAAGGTCTGATGATGAGTATATTTTTTTAGGTGGAATCATGATGATAAATAATTAATGCCGAGAGTCACTAACGAACGATAATAGGTGCAGAGAAGCAGAATTAGCAAATTAGCTGGGAAGCCGAATAGTAAGACGAAGCGAAACGATAAGCGAGCAGTGAAAATTAACGAAGATAAGTTCATATGAGTTTAGTTTAAAATAAAATAAAATACGACTATAAGATAATTAATAAGCAAGTTGACTAGGAAATATCGCCGAGACTGTAAACACGAGCGCACAGGGTGCGTTCGCAACAATGAGAAGATGAAGACAACAACAATAATACAACATGTTAAAGCGAGTGAGCACAAGTATGAGATGTTTGAAAAATAAAAAATTAGTTGTAAAATATTATGCGGCTGTACTCTGTTTTGATTGTTTTTATTAAGCTACCTGCAAATTAAAGTAAGATGGGTTCACAAAACTCCGAGTGTTGCCATACTAACAACATATCTCAGGTTCTCAAAAAATATGAAACTAGTATTTAATTTTTTTTTAATAGAACATATAAACTTACTTTTGTCTCACTTTCTTCCATCTGACCATGTGGTTCAAAAACAGGTCTTCAGGTTCTGCTGAATTTGAGTCCTGCTGATCGAAATCGGCAATGTTATCAAAATAATAACCGAAATTAAGATAAAAACTTAAGATCTTTTTCAATTGACAAAAATTAATAAACACATCCTCCCCTGCTTCAGTTGTAGTAAGCCATACAGAAAAATTTCATTAAATAAGTTTTTTAAAAGAGTTTTTGCTACCTAGATTGAGGCTGGTACGTTCTCTAATAAAAATCTCCTGTTCTGTTACTAGCAATTAAGAATGCACGAACTTGATTGATGTAAAATGCTTCTTCGTCTTGTTTTACCGGGGACGGAATCATCGGATAAGCTTCATCTTCTCTTTCCGTTTTAACATTCATAGGTTCGGGAAGATCGCAGACAAAAGGACCACTAGGAAGCTAAAAACAATTTTCATCAAAATAAATGGAAAACTTACGAGCAAACAAGTTCATAAAAATTACATTCAAAAATTATGGTTCTATTAAAATATTAATACAACACTATAAAAAGCATACATCACTTTCTTGCTGGCTAGTTTTCTCTGGTTGACCAGGATAGTGCTGGTTTCTAATCCATGCTCTGCAAATTGGATATAATGGAGCGTCTTCTGAAAATGGAGCTAAGTCAACAGTTCTGTCAAAGAGCTTCATTAGGTATGTCTCTGCATAAATGTTTACAAAAAACAACTGATTAGTTATCCAAAAAAAAAAATCCACAGCCTTAAAAAATCCAAAAAAGCAAGAAAACAAATACGATTAAAATTAGAAGAGATTTCCGTTAGGTTTTCCTCTTTAATCAATTTTCTTTTTCTTTGAAGTCTGTTGACTCTTGGTGATTTTTTGGCAGGTGAACTAAGTGGAGAGCTAAAAATAAAAAGCATCCTTAGTTGTATAGAACCGAGAAAAGCCAAAAAAAAAATTATTACTCGAATAATTCACTGTCAGAGCCTTGATGATTGGGAAGATCTTTTTCTGGAGTGGCTCTAGAATTAAACTTATCTGATAACTCATATAAATAAATTATAACAAAAAAATTAAAAAAAAATTTACCCATCTTCTTTAAGATCGACCAACGTCTGTAAAACACCATCAAGTTTACTTCTGGCAACATAAACTTCTGTTGCCTCTTCTATTAAAATCGGATATAGAAAAATATGTATATTTTACTTTAACTAAACTAAACAGCTCTATGACGATTATAAAGGCATCCAGGTTTTATTAACTATTTCAGCAACTTATATTAGCAGTACAATACCACAAATCAATGATAATAAAATATAAAGAAGACTTTTTCAAAAAACGCGGTATTGTAAGTCAGGTAAGTCGGTGAAATAGCAAATTTTGCGGATGATTTTAAAAAGAGTATATTGTGGATAATACTACCTTTTACTTTTACTTTTGACATTTCCCGATATTCAGTAGACTAGCAAGCAAGTTAAATCTTAACTCTTGTATTTATTAACATTAACTATTAACTTCAGCCGAAGAAGATCGTTCCATATTTTCAAACAGAATTTGATGAAAACAAACATTGACACGGCATTAAAAATGAACTAATTATTGAAGAGGACTGGTCTTACATTCAATTCAATTCAATTTGACTATCTTTAACGTGGCGTTAGTCGGATGACTTCTAGGCCACAAATTTTTTTTTTACATAAATTGTATTTGATCATTTAAATACCATTATAGAAAAATTTATAATTGAACACATATGATATGACATGGATATGACGTATGAGCGTCAGCATCAGCATCATTCGATAACCTCCCATTTAGGTACAGTTACAATTACAACTATGAAAATGGACTCCTCTTTGGAAGACAGTCATGGTTTTATTTATTTATTTATTTATTTATTTAACCAAAAAGAGGGTCACAAATGACCACTAACACAAATTGGTGAGCGAAAACATTAAACATTAGTTAACATCAGCATTAGTTAGGAATGGCAAAATGATTTAACTACCATGCTAACAAAACACAACAGACATCTGTTCCTATACAGCTTAATGATGAACCTGAGTGGAAAGTTAGGCAAAATCGTGATTACCTGCGAATTACTATCGAAAGTTTAGTATTCACTACTCCGCAAAACATTGTTCAATGGGGTTAGAATTGAATTGGGGTTAGACACAATGTCAATACTTTTATTGCACTGAGCTGGTTGAAATCTCTCACCAGATCTGTTCTCAAAAGCGGTGGATGGGCGGCAGCGATCAGTTCGTCCCTGTTGTCCAAGTTATGGCGCGTAGCGATGGCAGCGTCAACTCCGGTCGGCAGCAGAATGGCTACGGCAAGGAGAGCGAGCATGACCACAGTTGTGAAGGTGGCGCATCGGTGGTGGCTGTGGCACCCTTGAAGTTTACTAGCCATTGTATTCATTAGGTGTTAGAAATTTTGAGAGGTCGGTTTCATTTATCAGACATTTGAAACGGCTGTAGGATGTTGAGTTGACCACATCGTGAGGCAGGGCATTCCAGGATTTTATTATTCGATTGGAAAAGAAGAACTTGGTAGCATCGATCTTGTGCAGGCCAGACCTCAGTTTATAACAATGGCCTCTTGTGGCCTGGTAACCAGACGATTCAAAACTGGTGACCAAAGTTGAGTCAATAAGACCATTTAGAATTTTGTAGCATAGACATAGGTCAGCAATGAGTCTGCGATGTTCCAAAGATTTGAGACCGAGGATGTTGAGGCGAGTTAGATAAGGGAGACGACTGACAGAAGGAATTGTTCTTGTGAATCGTCTTTGGACTCTCTCGAGCCTGTCGATCAAATGCCTGTGGTGTGGATTCCACACTGAAGAACAATATTCAAGTAGTGGTCGTACATACACGGAAAATGCTCTCGTCAAGAGATCTGGATCTTTAGTAGTGAAACATAAATTGATCAGCCGTAATCTAACAGATGCCGCATGTACAATACTGTCGATGTGTTTTTTAAATTTGAGGTCATTTTCCATTACAACGCAAAGGTCCCTTGCGTGACCAACAATCTCCAGTTGATGAGAGTCAATAAGGTAGTTGGGTACATCAAGCTCTTTACTTGCTAGACCATAGATGGAGCATACGAAGCACTTTGTTAGGGCCAAATTTAACTGCCATATCCCACTCCAGGACACCAATTCGTCAACCGCATCCTGCATAGCCAAATTTACAGGTTGAAAGGTTTTGTAAATTTTGATGTCATCCGCAAAGAGCTTGACTGAAACTTGTTCGAAGGCTGGGTTGTCTGTAATATCGTTAATGTATATCAAAAAAAGTATTGGTCCCAGGACGCTACCCTGTGGAACACCGCTAGTAACTTCTCTTGGGGCAGAGTGATGACCATTAACGCGAACAAACTGTGTGCGGGCACTCAGAAAATCGAAAATCCACGCCAACAAATCGCCAGATATTCCATATCCTTTCAGTTTTGTCATCAGCTTTGTGTGTGAAACAGAATCAAATGCTTTCTGAAAATCAAAATAAATGATGTCAGTACGTTCACAATTCTCTAGAGACGATGACCAATCATACACGCATTCAAGCAGGTTTGTACAGGTAGAATTGTGCCTTAGAAATCCATGTTGGTGATGGGAGATGAGGTTGTGCGTGGACAAGTAAGTCAAAACGTTCTTGGTGATTACCTTCTCCATGACACGACAACAGGTACTTGTAAGTGAGATTGGCCTATAGTTAGAAGGGCAGCTTGTCGGGCCCTTTTTATGAATTGGAAAAATGCAAGCAATCTTCCAATTTGTTGGCAACCTGCGCATCTTGAGAGACATATCGAAAATATGACAGAGTGGGGCTACTAAACCGTGGGCGCAACGTTTTAGGATGATGTTTGGTATTCCATCAGGACCAGAGGAGCATGAACTTTTGAGACCTTTTAGGACTGAAAGGACAACATCGGGAGTAAAAGAGATCTTTTCTAGTAGTTCAGAGGTTCGGTCTTTAAAATTAGGATCTTTACCATCATCTACTGTAAACACACTAGCAAAGTAATCGTTTTTTCTACCAAGGGGTATTGTTCCGAATATGCACGACATTTCATTGAGTATTGCTTGTTTTATCTTGGTGATATACGGGAGGCAGATACAGGATTTGCAAAAGGAGGGGGTCCAGAACGAGGTAGGTAGGAATTTTTTCATTATTGTGTTGGATTTATAGGTTTGGGTCAGTATTTAGTCATTTAAAATTAAATTTCTGAAACAGTTTTTAGCAAAATACATTAATATTAATTAGACCTTCTTTGAAATCAGTTATGTAGGTACGGCGACCCGTCCAATGATCCAATGGGCCTCAGCCTCGCAGACAAAAGGGTCTCGACATTACGGTTCCTGACAAATGAGCCCCGTCAAAATGGTCCTAATACAAGTGGTTGAAATTTTTTCGTTATTGTGTCGGATGTCGGATTTATAAGTTTTTGATCAATAAATGATTCCATAGATATCTATGGTTCTATTCGGAAGCAGCTTATATTGGCTTTGTGAGTAGAAATTTGTATAACTTATAGATAGGATCTATTGAAATCTATTCCATAGATTCTACTTTCGTGAATCAGCATTTTCATTTATGTGCAGGGCTACAAAAAGTCCTATTTTAAAAACCAGTTACAAATAATAAAATAAAACATAGTATTCTGTAAAAATTTAGAAGAATAAATTATACTGAATAAATACCGTTAGGTATAGTTTGGTGAAGTTCAATGCAGCTAAGTCAGGATTTTTAATGTCAAATTATTAAATTTAATTTAAAAAAACATAAATTTAAAAATAATTTTTAAATATTTATTTAATTAATTTTAAATTGTTTATGTATTATGTAACGTTTGAATTTTTTATCTTAGGTGCTTTGGTAACATTTACTGCGAGCTTATTAAGTTGAAACATCTTTGACGGAATAAAGGGGTTATAACTTCACAAAAACTTGACGTCGAAGCCGTTCGTTCACTTTAATAACCGTGTGAGTTAAGGTTTTATGTTTATTGTGGATCTGTGGTTTATACTTTTTTTAAATTGTTATAAATAGTTTCGGTTCCTAGCTTTTGTGTTAATAAGTATGACGCTCACGGCTATGGCTTTTTGAGATCACGTTATTAGTCCTGTCGAATATGACTAAAAAAATAGTCTTACAGTGCCACTTGTATTTTTTTTTATTCAATAATAAATTTAAATAAGGACAGTAAAAATACGATTAAGGAGCAGTAATAACACAAACCACCATTACGTTTTAGTTCATTTTACAAGCAGATTACCAAAAAAATATTTTGTATTGGACTATCAAAGTTGTTGTGGATGTATGTAATAGCCATTTAAAAAAATAATTATACTAGAAAAGTTCTAATGATAAAAAACAAGTCTATAATAATTGAATTGAACTTTTTACAGCAAACTTTTGTATGAGTCAAAAAACAGAAAAGCCTTCACTAACAGGTCACCGCATCAAGGCCCGAAAAAGGGGTAAGTCCAGCAAATTAATTTGTTAATATTAGTTCAAAACTTAAAATAAGCTGCTGATTTTGTCAGATGAAAAGGAGAAATACGATCCTTTAGCTTTTCGTGATGCTATTTTGCAAGGCCTTAATGAAGCTAAAGATATAGAACAAGTATGTGGTATTAACTTCTTTTTGTGCTAAATTTTGTCTGCTTAGAAAATTATAATATGACTATTATGGGATTTTTCAGACAAGCAAGTTTCTCGACTCGACAGGCTCAAAACTTGATTATCGTAGATACGCTGAGACTCTTCTCGACATCTTGTTTGCTGGAGGAATACTTGGTAAGTTCAGCATTTTTGAAGCTGCTATATGTGATTTTTTTATTACAATTATATTTGTTGTTTTATGTACACAGCACCTGGAGGATCAGTTGTTCAAGATTCGAATGAAAAAAACAGTGGCATATACAACAGATCAGTTTTTCGTGCAGAAGGAACACCAGAAATTCTGAAAGCTCAGTACGAAGTAAGATTTGCAGTGTGGTTTATTTTAGCCCAAATTCTATTGACGACTACTGCAGCATTGAAATAATTGAGACGTATCTGTGTAATAATGATAATTTTTATCCAAAGGTACTTTTCAAGCTCATTCGTCGTTACAAATACCTCGAAAAGAGTTTCGATGACGAACTCAAGAAAGTCAGTAAAACGTCCATTAATTAATTAATTGTAGATTTTTTCATTTAAGATTTTAACTATTGATTTTTTTTGTTTAGCTCATCCTCTTCTTGAAAGGATTCACAGAGGAAGAGAGAGCAAAGTTAGCCAAAGTTATTGCCATCTGCTTATCAAATGGACTTGGAAACACTGCATCCCTCTTGCAGCTTTTTGATGCTCATCTTGTTAAAGATGGTAACCAGCTTATTATTATTATTAAGTTATTATAATCAACAAATATAATTTTTTTAACTATATACATTCATGTTTACAGGGCTCTCACTTGAGTTTGCTCAGTTATTGTTTAAGGCTTGGCTTAAAGAAAAGGACATCCAGCATGTAGGCACTGCCTTGAAAAAGTCTGGAATGGAAACCAGACTGCTGGTTGGTTAATTTGTTTTTGCATTAAAATATTTTGAGCTTTATTTCGCTAGTGTTTCACGTTTGAGAAAGTATTTAATAAATTTGTGTTTTTTTTCTCCAATTTCAGGAATTGCTTCCCATCAACAAAAGAACTCAGGTAAACTTTGAGCAAGCCTTCTCAGCTGCTGGCTTGGACCCCATCGTAGAGTTTCAACGGGTGAAAGCAAGTGCTGAAATGAAAAAAGGAGTTCAAGCAAAGCTGGAAGAAATGATCAGAAACGATGAGCCGATAAAAGAGGTTAGTCGTTTTATTTTGACGATTTCAACATAGCAAGAGTCGTCAGACTTCTAGTTCATTTTGTTTGTTCTGTTTTGATATATTTTCTTTTTTCTTTAATAGATGATTGCCGTTATTAAAGAAGACATGGCTAAGACAGATATGCAAGAACACGAGACCGTTGCAATGGTGAGGATCCACTTTTGCTAACATCAATGATGTTTAATGACCTGTTTGATAAATTTCTGTTTATTATTATGATGATATATGTTCAATGATTGCATTTTTTATCGAAGGTCTGGTTTACATTGATGAACTCAGTTGAGTGGAACAAGAAGGCAGATCTTGTTGGAGATCAAGCCGTTCGACATCTGAAGCAGTACGCTCCCCTTCTGGCTGCACTTACTGATACCGGCAAGTCGCAGCTTCTCTTGATGCAGAAGATTCAGGAATATTGCTATGACAATATGAATTTCAACAAAGTCTTCAACAAGATCATCATTCTTTTCTATAAATGTAACTTTTTTTTCTACTATTAGCTACTTGCTTATTGTATCCATAAAAATATATAAATTTTTTTATAGCTGATGTACTTGGTGAAGATGCCATACTGAAATGGTACACTCAGGCTCACTCGCCCAAAGGCAAGACGATGTTTCTCGAACAGATGAAGGAATTTATCCAGTGGCTTCAAAATGCTGAAGAAGGTATGTTGAACTGTTATGAAGCTGTTATGTCAAGAACTTTCTAAAATCTAGTTAATTTAATGTTTTTTTTTTAATGTTCATCACATTGTTTAATTTCAGAGTCTGGTGAAGAGGAGGATCAGTAGTTCGAAACCGCCATCCAATTGTCTTTTCATGGGATTTGCTTCAGATGAACATTTTTATTTTTTGTTGATATGCACGTCTGTTTTTAATAGCCATATGACACTGTCCCGAATACCAGCGGAGTCCAGACTTTGTGAAATAACACCTTTGCATATATCTATATATACATCCATATTTTTATAGTGTTTTTAAATTTATGAACTCCATCATTTTCCCAACAAGTTTTGATAATTTAAACCTACAATGTGGATAATGTAATGATAAAAAGTTTTGCAAGTACTGCCTTTTCGGATTCATAGATTTAAGGACAGCAGTTCAATATAAAAGCTGTCCTTTGATTATTTGGACATTGAGTAGTTGGTTCCCAAGAAAATTAGATACATTCTGGACTAGGGTTGACTTTCAAAACTGGGTACATTCCTGAGAGTTGGTTTAAGTGTGGAGCAGACTTCATATTGCATAAAAAAATTTCCACTTCTAACTGCATAGACTTGCCTCATTGAATTAAAAATAAGGCCGTTATGAATTATTATACTGACCCACAAATGCAGAAGGAATCAAGTCACCAAAACATAATTTCGTAAAACTAATTTTGCTGGGACATGATTCCTTTTGCTGTGGGTTATACACCGAAGTTTTACTAGTGCTGGGTTATGATTCCTTTTGCTGTGGGTTATACACAGAAACTATGCAGAGTAGAACTAATTCGTATATAATTTAGGTCTTGCTTTCTACATTTCAACATACAATCTAATTTTATGCCAAAAGTGGACTTGCTTCTTTTTGATGTGGCAAGACAGTATAGTACAACACGTTATTTTAATGACAAAGGAGCAGTTGCAAAATCCATTATTATCTTCATGATGTACTTAGAGAGGGCATGGAAATAAAGAAGCTATATTCAGGGAATACAAAAAATACTTGTAGTGTGGGTGATGCAGTTGTACCTTACTCCAAGGTTGTTGTTTCAGCCACATTTTCAAACAACACAGACATACTTTTAAATTAAAGCATGGTTGCTAAAAGCTTGAGATGTGTCTAAAAGTTCTTATTGAATGAAATAAAATATGACCTCTCATTCTGCTGTTTCCAACATTTTTTACTAAGTGTCGATACAAAAGTTGAACTTCAGAATTGGGACAAATGCTGACTCGACTGATACACACATTAGAGAGTTGGTTTTTTCATTCACATGGGTTCAATAAACATTTACCACACTCTTCGTAACTTCTTATACATGGGAAATGATGTAACTGGGACCAAAATTTAAGTATGTAAAGCTAGAAGTTCTACTGAACATGATACTGCAATACTAATTGCAAAATATTATAAACCATTTTTACCGAAAACACTTTGTTTGACCTGTTAGTTTTTAGCTATGATATCTACCAGACCTGATTTCAGTTCAAACAATTCAAGTAGCTCTAATGAGCTGGAACTGAACATATAAAAAAGTTTCTGTCCACAACTTTTGAATTCACTAAAACAATTAACTGAGTTTTACTTGTTGGTAAATCACACCATGGCAACAAGCAATGACCTTCAAAACTATTATGCATATCCATTACACTATTATAAAGCAGAACAAATACAAGGCTACAAACTATTCAATCTAATAGAAAAACAGACTACAGCACAAAACATTTAGGAAAACACGTGAAGTTTATTAAGTCATTTTATTCATCCTACTCACTTCCGATCGAAAATTGTTTTTAAAAAACTATTATTGTTTCATGAATACGATTTAGAAAGCAAACAGGATCAGGAAAGCCATCATAAGACAGAAGAGACCCATAGCTTCGGAAAGAGCAAATCCTAAGATAGCATAGGAGAAGAGCTGTTGCTTCAGGGATGGGTTGCGAGCATAGCCAATGACCAGGCTACCGAACACACTACCAATACCAGCACCTAAAAACAAAATAAAACTGCAGCTTAGCAATCAAACTTTGCCGTTAAAGTAACAATGTAAGCAAACTAACCAGAACCAGCCACTCCAACTGTGGCAGCACCAGCGCCGATGTATTTAGCAGCCTGATCAATATCGCGGCAAGTTCCTGTTGTGTGGAGCATCCTCGACAAGGTCATGAGAGCTGGAACTGATGAATCACCCCTAACTATAGCCTGCTACAAAAAGCAAAAAACCTCAAGGTCATTTAAGCATGAACATCATTCAGTTTATAAAATAAACATAGATGTTGATTTACACCTCAAAGTTCTGTACAGATTTGAGTGAGAAACTTCCGAGGACTCTGCCGCTACCATTGGCAATAGCCTGAAAACAACACGAAAATGTTAACTGTAGATAAAGTAGAGTGACTTGAGCTGTCCTCCTTTATAAAGCCTGGCATTCAGATCAAAACTGAGTTGGATCATTTTCTTTTCACATTCGGGAAAAGTGTCAATTTAATCATCACAATGCCATCGGCAGTATAGGTCATGATGACCTACTTAACTCTCGTACTTCACATTATCGTCAGCTCGCCCCATTCTTTATTATAAAAATGTAGTCTGCTAAAAATATAAAAAACGTTAATAAAGGATATTTACCCCAACTCTGGCAGCAGGAACGATGAATCTTGCGCAGTACATGGTAGTAGCTCGTCGACCTTGAGAGTCTGCAATTATCGTACAACTATAAATCTAAGAAGCAGACAAATACCTAGTGTTTATATTGCTTCCGCAAGATTTAAATATCCTCAGCGTTATACGATTAAAAGTTTTACCACAATATTCCAAGAAGACAAAAAAAACCCGACAGAGGTGAAAACTCACACACAGAGGAAGAAGTGCTCACCCCGAAGAATATCTGTTCACCAAAGAGCTTGAGTCAACCTTTATAAACCTGAAAAAGAATAGCAAAGACGATGTTTAAAATTTAAAATATTATAAAAAAATTATCAGTTTATTTTCAATTAAAAATTTTTAAAATCTAAATCATAGTTTGTGTGTCAAAATAAACTTAATTAATGGGCTCGTTTGATGGTTTAAAATCTCAAACTGAATGCGTTAGAAAACTATAACATGTCCTTGTAAAATAGCAGTCAACTAAATTTATTCTGCTTGCACTACCAGTACCAGGACTACTACACACATAATCTAAATCACCAGAACTTGCGTTTCTAAAACGTGATATTAATTTCATAGACCATTACAAACTTATCGCTTTTTATATTTTTGTTCGCTGATTTTAATGTGCTAATTAAAACAAGCATATATTGGCTAAACGGAAATTTAGTTTTTTTTTAACATGAACTAATTTTTTTATTCTCTGAGCAGAAAATATACCAGATGACGAAGATGCGCATTTTTGTCTCACCGTAATATTAAAGTTTGTTGCTCGTCAGAAATCAAGGACTGTTATACCCATAGATATCTATGGTTATACCAGAGAAAAAACCCTACCCCCGTATGGTCTAGGAACTGATACTATCCTACCCCAAGAAAAGAAACATCTGGGGAATAAACATTGGCGGATATAGGGGGACATGGCCTTTTTGATCTAACATACCAGGAATAATATTATGCATATGCACGCCACGCGATTGATTACGGCCAAAATAGAAAACGTTCTAACTCAAATTGTGAGTAAGATTGCAGTTGCCCCCTCACATTTTGCCAGTAGGGCTGTGTTCCCCTCGTCGGAATCGAATATGAAAATTGAAAAGCCACGGCAGAGGCGGATATAGGATTTAGTGAGTGGAGGGGGTTCAAAACGGGTTGAGTAGGATTTTTTCCAAATTAGTAATTTAGTGTTAGAATTATAGGTTTTAGTTTTAACATTTACTTTTGGTCAAGATTTATTAGTTCAAACCATTGATGGTTCAAACAAGTAGGCCGTAAAAACAAGTTTTTTTCACAAATACCCTTTTATTTCAGGCTTTGCTGTCTTTTGATTTATTGCAACAAAATGTTAAAACATTTTTTTGAATTTTTATATATAAACATCTGTATAATTGTGTTTGATTTGTTTTTGTTTTGAAACATAAATAATTACCTATTATATTTAATTAGATTTTTTTCAAAAAATTTCCAATTTTTGATAGAATGCATTGTCATGAGAAGCGAGTCTATGTTTAAAATTTTCGTTCAATTGGATGACGGGAAGTTAGTTAATTTTCACTTTCAAGGTTTGCAAACATTCAATAAAGCAAGCGAGTAAGCAAACAAGTTAGCAAATAAGCAAGACCGACAGTCTTACAAAAGATCTTAAAAAATAAGATTAAAAATCTTATAAAAGATTTAAAAACAAATTTCTGTATCGGTTTTAGCAGCCTAGAAAAATTAAGTAAATTTACTGACCTTCTTTTGCAATGAAATGTTGTACAATACAAGATATAGGCCTATCACAATAAAGGCACGATCAGGTCTATTATTAAAATTTTTTTTAAACAGAGACTATAATTCCATTGGCTGGTCTCATAGTCATTTTTATTATGATTTGTGTGTTAATATTTTCCCCTTTTTGACGGGGGACTATTGTAGTGTGCCGGCATTCTTACGTACGTATACACGTTTATGCGCAGCCAGCGCCTACCTGTTCTACATTTACCTGTAGGTTCTGTTTAGCTCGCGCGCACGTCGTTTGTGGCATACTTGTAGCCATAGGCGCAACCACGGGTCGCCCCGAAAGCAGGCCTATGTTGATGTTGAAGTGACACACGTGACCGTATATTTGGAGACATATTTAAGTTAAACATTATTTTGCAAATTAAATATTTAATAATTTATCAAAAATGTTAGGGTCAGAGCTGTCCATGAGTTCAATGTTGAAGACCGGACCTGCCAGAAAATCTGACCCGACCCGACACCTGATTCCAATAAAGTTTCTTGACCAAGGATCCTTCATTAATCTAGAGGAGAACTACGCCTGCGACCGTGGTCACATATCTGCTGTTCGTGGTGAATACGTCCACTGGAAAGCCAAATGGTCGAATGTTCGATTGGCAGAGCGGCCACATACCGCAGTTGATGTTCTGCAACATGTCAAGATCTAACCGCAGATAAATACGCTGCTGAAACTCTTCATCACGTTGCCCCTTTCTTCCGCAACAGCAGAGATCCTTCTCAACTAATTGATCGACGCACCACAATGGGCAGACAAGGCTGAATGGGTTTGCCCAGATGACCATCAATCGCGAAAAAACGTCGGCTGAATTTCCTATTGTAATTTACTGTTCCAAATTATGGTATGTTATTACTAATTATTGCTGAAACTGTCGTAAAGCTTTGGCTTTTTTGGGTCTTAATTTTTTTTAGTTAAACTCCTTACTAGTCAGTTTTTCTCCAGAGCCCCTCCCCCCGTAAAATTTTTTTGGCTGTGCACCTGTTTGTAGCGCTTCTTATTTTCCTTATTGTCGTCATCTGTCCCAATAAAGATTTTAATTAACTGCCTTCAATTCTAATAAAATACGTTGTCTCGTCCAAGTGACGTAGTCACGACAAAGTGACCTTAATTGGTTTCTTTGACTACATTTAATTATTTTACGTTTTATAAGCAAAAAGAAAGAGGAAAAAAGAGCGAGAAAGCGAGTGGGAGAACGAGAAAGGAAGAGCGAGCGGGAGCGAGAGAGCGAGCGGAAAAAGGGAGCGATAAAACGAAAGGAAAAAAGGAAGAAGAAAAAAGAGAAAACACGCAAGAGCAAGAGAAAAACGGGAGAAACGATAGACAAACTTCAAAAAACCCCAGGCAACGCGTCTAGTCTTAGAAAAACTTTAAATGAAGTGAGCTTAAAACAATATATATATATATATATATATATATATATATATATATATATATATATATATATATATATATATATATATATATATATATATATATATATATATATAAAACAACCAATGGACGTTGTAACAACTGTTATTCTGTACCCTAGGCAAATTGCTATGTCTAAGCCAAATAATAGGGCTTTAAATGATGTCAAGTAGATTTAGTGGATTTATAAAATGTCAGGTGTTCAATTTGAACAGTTCAAAGGTGTATGGCCCTCAACTTCTAACAGTGTCCCATGCATGCTATGGTCAAAGATTGAGTAAGCTTGTAACCCGTTCTCTGATGAATTTTTCAGATTTTACTGGCTAGAATGGAGCACTGGATCTTCACGAACAGTTTATAGTGTTCACATCGCAACTACAGCTTTAGCCATCCCGGAACCGGGGGACCAGTGGTCCTTCCACTTTCAAAAGTGGGGGGAGGCAAATGCCTTTCTGGCCCCCCAATTTTTGTCAAATACCAATATTATTTTATAATGAGATACTCGTCGAAAGTCTGTCAATTGTTGATATGTTCTGTAAAAATAAAACTTTAAGAATTTTATGGTCACAAGAAGACAAATTACAAAATTGTATTTGGTTTTTCCGATGTCAAATGCATCATCAAAAAGAAGTTTTACGGCATTGAGTCAAATTAAAACCTATTTGCAGTCAACAATGACTCAAACTAGATTAAACCATGTCAGATTTTTAACTTTGGACTTTGCAAAAATGGTAATTATCTAAACACTAGACTGTCATTAATTTTTTAAAAACTTTTATTTAGGTTACAATCTCTGTTTGTGTGTGTGTGGCTTTCTCTGTACGCAAATCTTGTAAGTAAAATTTAACCAAATTTTTACTAGCTAGGAAGCTGAAACAATCAGCATAGCTTTATATTGGTTGACAATACATGATTCAATTAAAAAAAAAAAAACTACTTCATTTGAACATCTTTCGTATTTCTAAATCGAGTGTGTTTGAAATATAAGTTTGTGTTGAAAAACTAGTTTTTCTTTTACTTTTTATTTTAGAAAAATTTTTTTGTTTAAAACCCATGATTTCAAATATAGATGCATTTCACCATAAATTTTATAAAACTCGTCTACGAACATTTAAAGACCCCCCAAAAAATTTTTGGCCTCCCCTTTCAAAACCATTTCGGCGCACCTGGCTATCACTCGAATTCATGCAACAAACTACAAACTACCACACATGTAGATGTCTAAGTTAACTAGTTAACTCACACACAAAAACAGCAGTTTGTTCAAGCAACTACCCTCATCCCCATGGGCACTGGTGACCTTGGTAGGACTCGAACTGCTGACCTCCATGTCTACAGTCGAACGTCATAACACTAAACCACCAGTTCTGGCATGTAATGTATTAAGTTGCAAATGAACCATTTTTACTTAAAGTATTTTTATGGAAAGATCTCCGGCATCGATCTTGTTGTTTTAGATTTAGAATATAAATAAATATTATAAACTTTTTGAAATAATCATTCTAGAAACATAATTTTAAGGCTTGCATAACAGAAAAGTGAAATATTAGTCACACATCATTCAACAATTTCAGGGGTAACAGTTAATTTGAGTACAGATTGGCCTCTTATCACAGTGACATCAATCTTTTCACAGGTTGAATCCAGAGCCTTATAAACATCATCGGAGCTTTTAATCTTCTGACCATTCATTTCTGTCATGATATCTCCTGGCTGAATGCCACCCCTGTAAACCGAAAATGTCCCCAATCAGAAACTCTCAATAACATGCATGCTTTAAATAAAAACATACCACCAATAATATTATCTGTCTTTTAAGTGAACAGTTAAAAGCAGTGCTTTTTAAATCCTTTATATTAACTTCACCATGTTTGCTTGCTTGAGCCATACGTTGGGACCATTTGCCACTTAAAAAACCAACTTCCCGTTATCTAATCGAGTTGAAATTTTAATATTCAGATTGATTGGACAAAATTTGAGCGAATTATAGAGTAAAATCAATTCAAAATTCAAAAAATTACAAATTATCTGTAGAGATATGAACTATCAGCTTTTAGTTTATTTAAAGAAAGCGATATTTAATTTTTTAATTAAAAAATTTATAATAAAAAATGTGTGTTTTCCATGTCGATTCGAGAGTTTCTTATATTTTCAATCCTCACATATTAAGTATTTAGAAGACTGTGTTCAATGTTTTTCTTTTTTATAGACTAATTATCATCAAAAAATAAAATGCTTAAACCTAAGCATATCTGCAATTTTTTTTGAACTATCTGATTCTCTATTTATTACTAGAGACAACCCACATAATCAGAAATTATGTATGTTAATAATTTTGATCATGCCATAATTTCTATGCTTTCATAATTTCAGATAAATCTGTCATGCATTAGGCAGAATCTTACTCTTAAATGCACAATTATGACACATATGAACATATGACAAACACCACAACACCCTTGATTGATACGAGAAACAAACGTGGCGCCACTCACTCATCAGCGGGAGATCCGAGTATGACTCTGTAGATGAGTACTCCGTGCTCGACATTCATGAGATCCCTGTGCTGAACTCGGAGATTCAACAGAAGGTCGGGATTTAGCGTTACCATGGTGATGCCGATGTGTCGTTTCTCGGGAGCGTCTGGAGATTGAACGTTTCTTCTTCCGTACCATCCTTTGACTTTAGCTGGTTAAAAAATAGAACTTTTCATGAAAATTTAACAAAATCATTATAAACAAATTCACTCAGAACGAGAAAAGTACAGAATTGAAAAGATTTCTTAAATAAATGTTAAAACAGTTGCAAATAAATTAAATTATTTTTGTACAAGTATTAATAACAAAAAAATACATCATGTTAATTTAAAAAAAAAAACTTATTTATGTGTTAATTTATTAAGTAAGCACTTCATTCTAGTAAAATACTTAGGCTCTGATATTAGGCAAGAAAATCTTAACCGGAATAACATAATTGAAACAAGATATTAAAGTAACATTATTTCTTTGACTTTCTTAAATTCTATAAAATTATCCTGTTTTTAAGTTGAAATAAGTTTTGCATACCTTCTCTGCTTCTGATGAATTTGCATATTTCGAGATTGAACATTTTAGTTAGATGCCACGAATTTTAAAAAATACACAAAAAAATTGAATAAGAATCTAGCCCATTGAAAAACATCTGCCATAAACTCTCATGTATAAAAAATTTTATATGACAGACAAAAAATTATTCAGTTACGAGCTACATAATGTTGGATTAACATTTAAATCATTGCATCGATGGAAACTTGCTGGTATCCTAAATTAAAAATAAAAAAATTGCTGTTAAGGTGCATTATTTTTTCACTACAGGCGCTCTTGTAACCAAATTCCGACAGTCATCTCTGCCGTCAAAGAACTCATCTCCGTCACCATCGGAGCTATCGTTACGAGATGTGCTAATTCTATTGTCGTTTGTCTTACATCTTTCTTCCAGCTGAGCAGCTTTGGCAAGGAACTCGCTGGCATAATCGGACGGTATCGCAAAAGATATTCCACTGGTTACCATCATCGTGTTTATTCCTATGGCTTCTCCATCCTGAAAGAAGGCATAAATATTAAAACGAATGATACAAATAATAAAACAAAATTGAAGGCCATCCCTTCACACAAAAACAACTTACTAAGTTCACAAGAGGACCACCGGAATTGCCAAACTGAAAGAAAATGCAAGAATATCATCAAATGTCTGCGCTAAAAATACACAACATAGAAAATTTTAGAAAAATAATATATTATAAAATGAGACTAACCTAAGAATTAGTAAATTTAAATAAAACATATGTCTAGTGTATTTCCTTTAAATAATTCGGTTGAAATAAATCGTTTAAGTAAAGTAAAATAAGATATAACAATAACAGGACAACTAAATTTAAAAAAATAATCTCATTGCACAACTAATAGTTTAAATTACTGGAGTGGTGTCTCTTTGTAACTGTTGAAAAGGAAGAATTTCAAATACAAGAACAGTGTGTGTACATTACATTAATATTGGCGTCAGTTTGAATGTAGCTGATATCCTTGTTGTGTAGGCCAAGATCTTGACTTTTTCTGTTTGCAGAGCTGACTATACCTGCAGTGACAGTATTGCTAAGTTGCAGAGGGCTACCCATGGCCACTACCCACTCCCCTGTTCTGAGCAGATGAGATTTTCCTAACTTCATGGTTGGCAAATTATCCTGTGAAAAACATCAAGTTAGATTGAAAGCCGGAAAAAATTGACTTGAATACTAAAATAATATATCTTGCTTAAAAAACAAATTCAGTTACAAAATATTTGCTCAACATTTAAAATTTCTTCAATTCGTACTTTCAATCCTGCTGCATCACTAAAAAATAGCCTTACCCCTGATATTTTAATTGTTGCCAGGTCAGAAACTGAATCCACGGCTTGGACAACACCAACTTTCTGAGTTCCATCATTCAATCTAACTTTTACTTTGGCGCTGTTGCCGACGACATGAGCGTTCGTTATGACAAGTCCATCTGCCCTTACAATGAAGCCAGAACCATTTGATACAGCAACTGTCCTTCCTGTAAATGGATGCCTGAACAAAAAATACCATCCCTCTCAGAAATTTTCTCAAAATTCAATTTTTATAGTAAAAGTTATGCGATGCGCTTACTTTCCCGAAATTTCAATGTAAACAACAGCAGGCGCAACCTTCTCCACGACGTCAGCAATAAAATTCCATGACTTAGGACTGTTTGCAAAACGCAGTGAATTACTTTCATCAACTTTCTCTATTGCTTTAACATCGTTTGATAGTCCAAACCTTTTGAATACTCCAACCATAGATAGCAAGCACCCCGCGGCAAGTATGGGTAAATATTTGGTTTTTGAATTAAGGACATCATTAGGCCCTGTGTTGTTGAAACTACTTTTAAAAAAGTGTCGTGATCTCGCTACAAACTGAGGGCTGGAGGCAAGGCGCAATAATAAACCATGGGAAAATGTGTCCTGTAACCGGTGTAACCCCTGACGATGGCGCGTGCACAATATGTATATAGAATTACTCAAACGAGAGGTTTTTGTAAACATGACCACTGGCAGAAATAGCTGCAAATAGAGATGTTGTCCAAGTGTCCAGTTACGGCAGCGATTTTCACCGCAAAATTTTGTAAGTGTTCGAAACTGCTATGCTTAGTTAGTTAGTTAAAAGCTAAACATCAATGTAAACAAAAAAAATGGTCTGCAAAAGCAGACGTAATTTAATTTCTAAAAGTAAAAACAGTTACTGTAGCATAAATTTTTAAAAACGTTTATATATTTAATTTTGAAGCAAAATTATATTGCTATTTTTTATTTTTTAATTTAAAACAGTTTTTTAAATGTTAGTTTTTATTTGTTATAAAAGTGTTTATATACAATTTAAATTTAAAAATGATTAGAATTAGTTATCATTTATCCGTGCCGTAGATGACCTATATTTGCGTCTTGGCCAATATGGAGAAGTGGTTGTCGAGCGTTCAGCTGTTTGCGAAATCATTTTGAAATCCGGTTTATTTAACAAAATGCGCTTGATTATAAATAATAAGTAAATTTTAATTCGTGTGGGATTGTGTTAGTTTTTATACATAAGACATTGTTGTATGAACAGTAAAAACTGCCTTTTCAAATTTAAATCGCCGCGTATTTAAGTTTTTTCCCCTAAATTTTTTACTTATTGCGTTTTATATGGTCGTTTTTATATTTGTTCAAATCGTTTTTGTTTTGGATATTTGTATCTGCTCAAATTGAAATGTATAAAGTAGACACTTAGCTTTTCTTGACTTTCTTATTCTTGTCTTGACTTGAGTAATGACAAACTGAGCTTTGTGTAACAATTGTATGTAACATACTTAATTTATTGAATTTTAGCTGTTCAAAATGAATGGAACAGGGCCTGGTTCACCCTACTCTGACCATTTTCACATGCAGCACAGAATGAGATCTATGTCGTGGTGTGAAGGAGGTGAGTTATCGCTGACTACTGGTAGCAACCAGCAGAGTGATAACATGCACATAAACCTGGGACACGAAGAAGTTATGGTCTCGACTGCTAACTCGATGATAAGATCGGATTCTGTTGAGCTACCAGCTTGCAGCAATGAAGTGATTAATTTGAAAAAGCCATCTGCTCGTAAAAATGCTTGGGGATGTCTCTCTTATGCAGACCTTATTGCTAAGGTTTTTTCTTCAATATTTGCTGTTTTATTCTATGCAACAGATTTTGCCATAAATCAAGAAAATGTTAACTACATTAAAAATGAGTTTTAAAAAATTGCATTGAAATATTTTCAAGGCCATTGAAAGTTCGCCCAATCAACGTTTAACTCTCAATCAAATTTATTCTTGGATGGTTGAGAATGTGCCATATTTTCGAGCTAAAGGACAGACAAATAGTTCTGCTGGCTGGAAGGTTATAAAATATTTCCTATTTTGTTATAATTAGTTTAAATAATAAGTATATTCATGTATATTTTATTCAAAAAAAAGAAAATTAGTGTTATTCAAAATTTCAAATAGTTTGCTTTTTGTCATTAAATTTTCTAGTTAGTATTATATATCGCAACTATATATAGTCAAGAAAATAATCATTGCAATGTTTGTAGTAATTTGCAATTAAATTTTTTTTCCTGCCATAACATTTTTGACAATATTGCAGAACTCTATCAGACACAATCTTTCTCTTCATGGGCGATTTGTCAGAGTACAGAACGAAGGTGCTGGTAAGAGCTCTTGGTGGATGGTGAACAACAACAATCGCCTACAGAAGACTCCCAGACGAAGATCGACCACCATGGACTCGAAGACGTTTGAGCGAAAGAAGAAAGCGAACCCAAAGGATGCCGTTTTAACGGAAACACATCCCTTACAGAACAACGTGCCGTCGTTCCATGCTGGATATAATCAGTTTCATCACCAGCAGCCTTCTCAACTCTATCAACACCCCCAGCAGCATGCACTGAAGCAACCTCTCGACAGCTTCGAAACTGCTTTTCGACCGGTCGACAGACAGCAGCAGTACAGCGGTTTCACCAGCTCTGGCGAAGATTTGCGTTTTCCACTGAAAGTCGACAACAACTTGAACTTCATAGACAACTACAATAACAATGTATTCAGCAACAATAACTTTAGTCATTCAAATAGCTGCATTTCTAGCAATAACCAAATGTATTCCTCACTGCAGTCCTTAACTCCTGTCACGGTCAGAAACGTCAGAGAGCACCACCAACATCCTGACGAGCCTGGTGTTAACATTGGCACTGCTGCTGCATCTATGTCTTCAAGGTTAACTAGAAGCAACATACCCGATTTCTTCAAACTGCCTGATGAGGCATGGCGTCAGTACCTACCACCTTCACCGGATGGATTGACCGAGACCGTCATCTCGTCTGAAAGTCTTACCGCTCTTCTGGAGGCGGGTCACGAGTCGGAAATCGTCGACCTAGTGCCTCCGGCCATATCCGCATTTGACGAGGAACTTATAAAAGACAAAAGAAGGTTGAATGTTGCAGGAAAGTGCAGTGGTAGTGGTGGAGGAGGTGCAGAGTGCAGTTTAGTCCCTGATAAGACCCAGGAAAAGGTGGTTATGGGAAGTTCAGGAGATTGTGTGCCTTCCTTTAGAGAGATGTTTACTCCCTGCGAAAGTACTCTGGTTTTGCCTCAACTTCATCTACTACCTTCCAAATCCACTTCAACGTTTGCTTCTGTTTTGCTCACACAAGAGGTAGAGTGGAAAATTTTGAATGTATTATTATTCAAAAATTAAATTATTTGCTCTATAGGCTATTTTTGAAAGTTGATCAGTGGTGCTGAGTATCAGTACAGTATACCCCCGAGCAATATTCTCCCTGACAATATCTGGCATTGGACAATATTAATATTAGGGACTAAATAAAGTGCGTTTTTGCCAAAGACAGATTATTTCAGAACAACTTTGGCCAAAGCCGAATATTTGCGCAGGTAAACATTTAACAAACATAGAAAAACACAGAACAAGACAATGACACAATTGAACAAGCCAATTATTACTACGAAAATAAAATTTATTAAAAAATAATTTTAGATGTATAAAGTAAAATATTTTGAATAGAATACTGTCTAATTTGGTCAAAATTGACTACTTCAAGATTCTTAGTTAACAACAGTAGCATTTCAGTCATGGCTGCTGTTAAGTTAGACCGATGGTCATTGGTATAAGGCCTACAGAAGCAAGCGTACTTTGTCATCTAGGTTCAATGCTTGTGCTACTGTCATCATCACCACCTGTTACCGATTCCTTTAATTAGAAAAATTGACAGACACACTTCAGCCAATCTTGATTACTGAATTATTAAAACTCCACCCAAAGGATATCATATGGTTTGCATGCATATTTTGAAATCAGAAGCAAGTACTGAACACTATTGTTGATGTTGTTTAAGTCTGTCAGCTCTTGGTGAAGACATTGAGACTTGCCCTGGCCCTGCAAAATTATTAACTGAAATAATATTCTCTGCAGTTTGCAAGAAAATAAAAATAACACTCAATCGACTGATAATCAGTCAGTACCGATTACTGGCTGATACCGATTTTGAAGTGGCCAATACCAATTATCGGCAAAAGGGCTGATACCGAATATCAGCAAAAGGGACAATACCGATTATCGCAAAAGGGCAGATAATCGGCTGATACCGATAACAAGCCGATAATCTGTGCATATTTAGTAAAAAGTAATATGTAATCTGCTGACATTATGACTTGCTGCTTGCATTCATTTGCCGCATGGTCTAAAGAAAGGTGTGACCTCAAAATATTTTTTTTTTTAAATCTTATCCCATTTTGTATCTGTAAGCATCATGTTTTTGAAATTCGGACAATAGGCGGTCAATATCATGCGAAACAATTATCAGTGTGGTTTCACTTTTATAAGGTTATATTGTGAATTGATTGAAAAGTATTGAATTTTGCATTTGTGTTTTAGAATAAAGAGCATATTGGTGCCTGTTCGACACCCGTTCTGAGGCACGTTCTTACTGCCAGCAACCTAGATCTTGGTGATAATGTTGCGAACACTGCCTACAACAGAGCTGAAGAAAACTTCAGTCAAACTGCTGATGTTCTGAGTGATTTTGTCACTGGATCCGGATCCAATGTAGGTAACGATGTTGAAATCAAGGAATATCCACACACATCTGAAGGTATATTGTTTGTGCAACAAGAGAGATACTCTATGAAGTCCAGCAACGTTTTGCCCAACCGAGGATACATCAGCTCGAGTGAAGATTGCCAAACTGCTCTGCCTTATCTCTTGCCTTTGAATGTTGACAGTTCAGCACCTGCTGCAGTGACGACCAAAGTGCCTTCGCAGAGAAACAACCAAGAAATCGAAAAGAGCGAGGACGAGGCGACTCCGAGCCGGGCTCGGACGTGCACGAGACACGAGCAAGACGTCGTGTCATCGTCCACGTCTTCCGACGACGTCGCTTCTTCCACTATCTAGTTTTGGTGAATGGTGTTCTTCCTGCTGTTACGTATGCAGATGTGTTGGTTTTAGCAGTGGTAATTGTTTATCAAATAGCGGTAATATAATGGTTATATGTCGTTTGAGTAAAATTGCAATTAACAGTTAATAAGGGAACTGTTATGTTCAGTTTCGAGAGGCAGGTGGTAAGTATTTCGGATGGTAAGTGTGGTGTTCATTTTTAATCATCAGATCGAGGTGGTAGTAACGTTGGTTCGGGTCAAATCTGCATTTCTCGTTCTTGCATTTTTAAAAACTATTCTTCTACTCTCTGACATAAATGGATTTCTGACTTTCTGAAAATATCGATGAAAAATGTCGTTTCTTCGGTATTTTTTATTTTTCATGCAAGATTCTGCATTTAATGTATAAATCAAAAACTCTCCTATGTGTCTGTATGTTTGTTAGTGCTACGAGTTTTCTTTTTAACTCTTGTCTGTTGACTTTTCTCTCTGCCTTGAGTGACAGCTCCTCCCTCAAATTTGCTTTTTTATTAAGTGTTTAAGAAGTTTGTTTAAAATAAAAAGTTTCTTATGACCACATCCTCTTTGTTTGTTTGTCGGTCTTTCAACCTGCTTCCGTGGCAACTACGCCAGTGCCGACCGAACCCGCTTGTGTTTTCAAGATATTTTCGATTGCCCTTGATTTGCTTATTTTAAATTCAATTCAAGGTAAGCAGCTGAGATGAGTAGCTTTTAAATTAAATAACTTGTCTCAGCTGCTGATGCTGCTGCTGCTGATGCTGGCAATGGAATGTTTTATTGTCTAGAAAGCACGGTTTGGATATTATTTTCCAGTTATTCACTCCCGTGTATGTGTGTGTGTGCGTGTATATGTGTGTGTGGTTGTTGGTGTGCGACTCGTGTGATTTTATTTTTTCTTCTTTGAAAGGAGTAGGGAGTTCTCCATCTACCTTGGTGCTATCCATGAATAGCTGTACCTATTGTAAATTTCTGTTTGTACTTATAAACGCAATGATATATTTAATTGATAAAAATTGTATATTTCTTCAAGTAACGAAAGCTACAATCGAATCCATACGTTTTTTTTTCTCCGCCCGGCTTGATTGCGATTTCTTCTTTCAACTTTTTTTATACGAGATTTCATTTCGTTCTGCAATCATTTGGGATTGTAAATTCAGAGAGTGCACACACACACACAGTTTTATCCTTTCATCAACAGTTGTTTAATTATTATTATTATTATTAGATATGTGCGCCGTCGATCTTCTTTCTTCGTTTATACTGGTCTGTTGCAGTTTTCTAGTCTTCTACTTAATTTTGTTATTTTTTTTAACGAGTGCCCAGCTTATTTGTACAAATGAATTTTTTTTATTCTCTTTTATCCTATTTAATTTTTTTTTTGAATTCGTTTTTTGTTCTTGTTTGCTTTTTGCTGATATTTGGTTGTAAACTTGTTGTCATATATTCAGCTTTAAATTATTTTTTAATAAAACCATTTCGACATTTTTCCTGCAGTTTGTTGTTCTAGATGGTTAGTTCCCCCTGTTTATTTCTTTTATTATTATTTATTCGTTTATTTTCCTGAGACTATTGTTAAGGAATAATTGTTAGATTTAATTAAATATTCATTTTTTTTTCTTATTTCGCAAATTTCAAAATTAATATGAAAAAAGATTTTTGTTGATAGGTCTTTCAAGGGCTTATAATAATCTGCTATTCGTCTTCTTCTCAGTGGCTTTTTGTGTATATTTAGATTTTTAAACTAAACGAAATCGTCCAATTAATGAAACACGGCTTTTGAATGTCTTTTTTTTCCTTCCGCGCACATGCCATGTAAAAAGTTTTCGAGATGTCACGACAAGCTGTTCAGACTCATGCCTTACTGCTTTTATGCTATTTTACACTAAAGTGGTCATTTTTTCGCTTCTTTTCTCACATTTTTAACATAACGTCAAGAGCTTTTAAACGATTTTTTTCTCGATAACCCTTTGTGTGATCCTTCTCTACTGTCGCTTTCATATGTAATTTCTGAGTAAATATATAGTCAAGAATACATATAAATATATTATTATATTTATAAAGTAGGTATGTGCATGGATTTTGTTATATACATTTAAAAAGTAGGGATGTGCATGGATTTTTTTATATATATATTTAAAAAGTAGGGATGTGAGTGGATTTTGTTATATATATTTAAAAAGTAGGGATGTGCATGGATTTTGTTATATTATATTGAAAAAGTAGGGATGTGCATGGATTTTGTTATTTTCTTTCTTTCGTTGTCTGCCTTACGACTAAAACATCATTCATTTGTTGAAACTTGATGAGTTTTATTGATTATATTTTTCGTTGTGTTTTTTTACTTTTCTCAGTGCTGAATTTATTTTGAATCTGTTTCTTCACGGTGTTTGAGTAAGTTTAAAGATTGTTTTAAATCTGCAAGATGAATTCTCTCAATGAGAACGAAGTAATATTAAATTTTTTAATTTCTTCATATTCACTGCAGAAGTTCGATTCATTTCAACATTTTTTCAACTTTTCTGGATGCAAATGACCCGTGTTTCTGATATAAAGATTTTACTAACTCAAATATAAATTAAAATATTAGTTATAATTATCTGCATCTATGATAAACTAATTATTGCTTGTGGAATCTTTTTATTATTTCTTAAATATTTATAGAAACAACAGTGCACCTTTTTTCCCTATAAAACTCAACCTTTTCAAAAGCATGCATTTTTCTGGTTTAGGTTTTTTGACTCATATTTTTTTTGTATCTATCTATCTATCTATCTATCTATCTATCTATCTATCTATCTATCTATCTATCTATCTATCTATCTATCTCTATTTCTTCTTACTTTTTTTTCAGTTTCGTAGGCAAAACGTGATGAGTTGAAGTGCTAATATTCAGGTTCTCAGGGCATGTTTTTGATATTGTTAGTGAGGCTATCTTTCATTAATTCACTCACTCACTCATTAATTCATTTTTATGTTACTTTCGTTTGCTGACGTGTCTCCCTGCCTGGTACATTATGTGAGCTATTTCTCGATGATTCGTCTGTCGTACCTTTCAGTCGACAGTTGTTGGTGTTTATTTATTTATTTACAGCGTGCTTTCTTCAATTTGATTTTAATCATTTTCTTCGTATATGTGTAAATTTATCTGCTTAACTTTTTCTTTTTCAAACGATTCAAGTTGTTCAACATTTATCTGAGTTGTCTCAATAGGTATCTGTCTATTAAATTTAAGTACTTATATATCAATTCATGTCTCTTACGATAGAGATTGCCATCATCACTTGTATGCCGTTTGAGATATAAAGCATTCAACTGGTGCTTGTAATAAATATATGTAATATAATAACTCAAAGAAATTTCATTCAATCGAAAGGTTGTGGTTGTCTTATGTTGCAACTGATTGTGCTGCTGAATTGAATTAATTAATTTGCTGTAATTCTTCTAAACTTGTAAATCTGTCGTCGTAAGTTCTTTAAGACAGCAGAGTTTAATATCTTTCACCGTAATTAAGTTTGTCGCTGTGGTTGACATCATCTTCATCACACAACACTGTGCTTTATTTCTAAAATGTTCATCATTAGGTTTTCAGATACTTTCTTTGGATCTGACAACTTCCCTGCTGCCCCGTGTGGAAAACCACGTCAATTGTTTGCTCAAGCATTTTATACTTTGTGTTGTCCTTCCATCTATTCTATATATCTCATTCTCTTTCTAATATACCGTGTAATTCTTCCATCTATTTCATCTCTCTCTTTCTCTTGCTAATACACTGTGTATCCATAGCTCGTTTTTGTTTTAAACTGTCTAATAATAATTATAGAGATTTACAGCTTACCTGTAGGCTTTTACGTTGGTTTATGTAGTATAATTATTTACATAGATGTGACGTCTTCCCACAATGGAAAAACTGATAAGATATATTTATACATACATACATACATATATATATAAATATATATATATATATATATATATATATATATATATATATATTTATATATCATATTTTTCTTCATCGGCCTCTCAATTTTGCGACTGTCTGCTAGAATGCAGTATGGATGTTTTCTTGTTACCTGTTAATAATAATAATTAGTCTTATGTTTTAAGCCACAATTTATCTTCTCTATCTTCTACTTGGTAGTTAGATTTTTTAATGATTTTAACATATATGCATTTAGTTAGGAGTGTAATCTTTCTTTATCATATTTTTTTTACTTGTTTTCGTTTCTGAATAAAACGAATTTCCTCCATTGACTTGTAAATCCATTCATTTGTACATCCATTCATTTACACATTCATTCATTTGCACATCCATTCATTTGCACATCCATTCATTTGTACATCCATTTATTTATACATCCATTCATTTGTACATCCATTCACTTTAACATCCATTCATTTGCACATCCATTCATTTGTACATCCATTCAATTTAACATCCATTCATTTGCACATCCATTCATTTGTACATTCACTCATTTGCACGTCAGGGAGTAAAACATTTTATTTTTACTGAAAAATTAAAAACCCGCGGGAAAATTAAATGAATGAAAAAGCGTGGGAAATCGGAGCAAGTAAAAAGTGCAGAAATTGAAGTTAAAAAAAGTGCAGAAATTGGAGTTAAAAAACGCTGAAAATTGGAGGGAGTGCAAAACTAGATTTTAACTGTGGAATTAAAAAAGCTCAAGAAATCGGAGGTAGTAAAAAGCTCGATTTTTACTGAGGGATTGAAAACCCTCGTTAAAAATTCAATCAATCCGAATAGAGCGCCCCCTAAAGAGCTCTGTGGTGTTGATCTTTTACATGCGCCGTGGAGAAATGATTTTAGCGGTTTACGGCAAATTCATCGTGAAACAATTCATCGTGAGACAATTCATCGTGGACAATTCATCGTGGGACATTTAATCGTGAGACAATTCATCGTGAAGACAATTCATCGTGAAAAGTTCATCGTGGACAATTCATCGTGAGACAATTCATCGTGAAAACAATTCATCGTGAGACAATTTATCGTGGAAACCATTGATATATATCTAGTATATATACTAGTATTTATCAATGTGGAAACATTTATCGTAGATAATTTTTCACAATGGAAAATTAATTTGCAAAATACAATTTTCCTTTAAACCGCTGAATGCATAAATATTGGTTGAATCTTTTAGTGTTCTTGGAAATAAATACAATGAAAAATTTTTTAAATGAATTAAAAGAATTTCGTGGATACTTTTGCATAATTATACAATTGTGTTACTAATATAATTATTTATTTATTTATTAAATGTAGATTTTCTTTAGCGTTATCTTTGTAACTTTAAACTAATGAGAAAACTTGGTGTGGATAAGAATGAGTGTGGTTCTGAAATCGTGAATTTGTATAGACGTCATAAAAGTGTCCAGTATCATGGCCACAGGAACACCTGTGTATAGATTTCTTAATGTGAAACCTTCATATTTAAAAAAAATCCATAATTGTGGACATGAGTGAATGTGAGTCTAAAAACCATGATTTCTTGTAAAATTACAAAGGAGTTATAAATGCTTTAATTTGACACAAAGCCTTTGATTCGCATGATCGATTCTTAGTTTAATTAGTTTACAAACGCTTTATACGTTTGTTTGAAAAAACAACAGCTGAGGCAAGTGAGCATTAACTTGCTCTTATCAGCTTAATGGTTTAATTAGCCTTGTCCATAGATATTTATGACCTTGCCACAGTGCCCTCCTCCTCCAAAGAAATGCTACCGTGACGCTGTTCTTCGCATTCAATTCATTCGGATTGTTCAAATTTATAATAATAGGGACAGATTACATTATCTTCAAAGCATAGCTCACAATTTTTAATTTTAAATATGTTTTCCGTGTTAAAATTAGTGTTTTTTCTTATTAATAAACTGTTTAAACGTTAACTACTTGTCATTTTTTACAAATAGCAATAACCTAAACCTTTTCAAACAAAGATGAGAAACTTAGTCATAATCATTTTTATTTTTTTTTAGTTTTGTAGCTTAGAAAATGGAATACAAAAATTTTTGTTCACGATGAATTCTCCTCACGATGAATTGTCTCACGATGAATTGTTCACGATGAGATTTTAACGATGAATTCTCCTCACGATGAATTGTTTCACGATGAATTGTCTCACGATGAATTGTTTACACGATGAATTGTCTCACGATGAAATGTTTCACGATGAATTGTCCACGATGAATTGTTTCACGATGAATCGTTTCGCGATGAATTTGGCGGATACCGATTTTAGCCGCTAATATTCCGATAACATGACAGCGAGTTGAAGTTTAACAGTGAATCATTTATTTGAAATGTGATGCTCTACCTATTCGGTTATCCTAGCTCCAATTGGAAGAAATAACAATCGCGGGATATCATAAAAAGGCGTGGGAGCAGGGACGTTAATTCGAATGCCTCCCTGACTGACCTTTTCAGTGGATCCCCTTTACGTAGTTTTAGGCCTCAGAAAGATAGAAATGGAGTCCCAAAAATGGCCTGAGAAATTTAAAGTTGAAGCTTCAAAGTTGTTGTTGTTGTTTGATTTAACGTCCTTTTCCGACTTGAAGTCGATTTGGACGGTAAAAGAAGCTTCAAAGGTTTGAGCCGTCCTTTTTATAGAAAGGCGGGCCCCCTATAACAGTGAAGTGTCCCCCTGAAGTTGTAAGTTGTTTAATAATTTTTTTATTAAAGTTTAGTTCAAAAGACAACCTATTTGCTGCCCACGCTGTCTTACAAATATTAAAAATTATTATTTATTAGCGGCTAATTGAATGGGACACCTCAAACGTGTTCATACCGTGCCGTGGGCCACCCGTGGTTGGTTTGATGGAACAGAAACCGGAGCATCATATAAATTTGATTAATTGCGTTTTCTTGTTCACTCATTTGTTGCCACCCTCCCCCACAAACTGGTCACATGACCTGACACAGTCCAGTGGTCGAGTTAATACTTGAAAAATTGAAAAACATGAAGACGCCAGTCCGTCGAATCTCACGTAAAAATTGTATCCGAGGAGGAGGAGGCAGATTAGGACACGAACGCATCTTATATCCCAGTACATGGATTCTATTATTAAGAAAATTCCTCTCTCTCTCTCTCTCTCTCTCTCTCTCTCTCTCTCTCTCTCTCTCTCTCTCTCTCTCTCTCTCTCTCTCTCTCTCTTCCTCTTTCCGTCTCTCTCTCTCTCCTTCTCTCTTTCTTTCTTTCTTTTTCTTTCTCTCTCTAATTCTTTCATATTTTTTACGTGGTAGTAGGATACTTCTTTTTTCATCTGTTGTATTTCTTTTTCCTGGTACGATTAAAATTTATATAAACCAAGCCGTTATTTAATCATTATCATCACCACCATCATCATCATAATCATGACTGTGATGCCTGTTTATTACTCAATCATTCATTTCGGATGTCAGTTATTAACGGATAAGATTTTATCATTATTGACTCATAGTTGTCGTCTCCAGAAGTGAAAATTTTATTTTTACCGCATTTTTTCCTCCAGTAAAAAAATAAAAAGTAAAAATTTCTGTTACACGTTCATCTATTGGTTAAGAAACATTTGTTCTAAGGAATCGAATTCTTACTTTCCGAACCGCAAAATCTTCCGGACACTCGGCCTAAGTGAATGGAAGCAAGTTTAAAAAAATTTCTTCTTTTATTAGATTTCACCTCGCGAGCATCGTAGTCATCTTAAATGGACAAACATTATTTGTCCGTGACAAGTGTGTGTGTGTGCCTCACGTTTTAAAATGTTTTGTGGACAAAAATATAAAGAAAAATTCTTTGTCGAGATGATTTAGACTTTAGACGAACAGTGTGCCTCATTCAGGAATAAATTAGGCTTATTAAAAGATTCAAGTGCAAGTAATAATTGCCATTTTTTGGATACTAGTCAGATCAACATCGTCATCATTACCATCATAGTCATCACCGCTATCATCATCACCCATTAGTAAGCTATACTGTTGCTACTTAAAAAAAGTTCAATAATAATACAAAAAACCGGGCTTTTTTTCTCCCAATCAATTTATCGCAACTGAAGGATTAGCGGATCCAAGAAAGCTTGAAAGTGTCCGGCTTGCAAGGCGACAATGATGACAAGCTGGGAAGAAAAGTGAAAGAGAGAAATGAAGAAAATAGAAGATAAAGTGGAAGAGAGAGAGAGAGAGAGAGAGAGAGAGAGAGAGAGAGAGAGAGAGAGAGAGAGATGGAGGGAGGGATGGAGAGAACAAAAAAGACAGAGAATTGTAACAGTTTTCAGTATGCGACGACTGGAGCACAGGGAATCTGGTAGGTTTTGGTGATGAAAGACTGATAACTGGTAACCACACAACCGTTTGTACAATCCACCATTAGACAGATTTTTAGATTTCTCAAAATATAACTTTTTTGTTGATGTTATAGTTATACTAAGCTAATTATTCTTGTTATCGTTATATACATGTGAAACAGATATCAACGAAATTAAAAAAAAAATTAAATTATCTATTCGAAAATAAAATTTATGGCAAAGTAAAATTCTGTCAACTAAATTGTATCCTCACTTAATCAATTTAATAATAAATAGATTGTGCAAACTTTAGCCGTTATAGTTTGACCTTTATGAGTCCAGTGGCGTAGAAAAGGTTTTTGGTGCCCGGGGGGACAAGGCGTAAAAATGAACCACTAGACTTGAAATTTTCATGTGTAAACTTTTTTTATCCAAAAATAGCTGATGACTGGAAGAAGGGGGAAGTCGTAGGTAATTTTTCTAAAATTTTTCTAAAACCTTATAATGTTATATTTGTAATTCATATAATTTCAACTGGATTTATATTTGTAATTTATATGAATTTAACTAGATTTGTATTTGTAATTCATATGATTTTTAACTAGATTTGTATTTGTAATTCATATAGCTAATTTTAACTGCAATTGTATTTGTAATTCATATAATTTTAACTGAATTTTTATTTGTAATTCATATAATTTTAACTGGATTTGTATTTGTAATTTATATGATTTTAACTGGATTTGTATATTTAATTTATATGATTTTAACTGGATTTGTATATTTAATTTATATGATTTTAACTGGATTTATATTTGTAAATTATATGATTTAAACTGGCAAAAAAAAGTTGAAACTGCGCGACGTCTTCTACCAAGAAGAAGCGAAGAAAAAAGAAAGAGAAGAATAAATCTCGCTGAGATCCGTGAAATCAGCTGAGTATTTGGACCACGGCGGTGGTGGTGGGTTACCAGGGTGGTGGTAGGGTAGGTTACCAGGGTGGTGGTAGGGTAGGTTACCCGGCGATGTTCAGTCGGATCTGCTCGCGCGGTCCACGTTGAAAACTAATTTAACTGCCACTCAATTTCAACGCGTTTTCTTTCCTTTTTTCGCTCTTCTTTCTATTTCCTTCCAAGCATAACCTGAAAAATGAGAACCTTTTTAAAACGTTATTCTGCTCTTTTAGGGTTATATTTCAAAATATTTTAAGTTATATTTTTGTGTTTTGAGTTTATTTAGTATTATAGCAAAAATGTAAAAAAACCTTACATAATGCCCAAAATTAGGTTTGAGATGACTATCATAGAATTTGATATGAAGAAAAAGTTTAAACATGGTGGTGAAGTTTCACAAATAAATTTTAATAAATGAAAATAATGATTTATTGAACTATTATAAAAGTTTTTATCGTTAAAAATTTATTATCGTAGGTTTTTGCCATTGTGGGGTTTTGTTATTGTGGCGAGCTTATGTCATAGCGGATGTCGCAGTAGGCCTCTGAGATGGCTGGTATTTTATTTTATTAAAGTGGGTCTTTGTCGTAGTGGGCAGGAACTGAACCCGCTTCAGCAGATCCACTAGTCACAGAGCACAAAGCAATTAAATATCGAAATAATAAGATAGAGCTATTTTGAGAATATTTTCAAAAGTTAATTTGTTGGATTATATAAAATAAATTCTTCCACACCCAGACGCGGAATGTTTTCCTGCCCGGGAAGTGCGGCGGTCAAAAAACCTTTGAAACGCTGTCAATGCATTTGATGGATCGCCCTGCGAAACCTCGCTGCGTGCATTTTGAACACGTTTGCAGTTCGTGTCTAAAATTCCTTATACCCCCTCCCTCCCATTTGCTTAACTATGTATACATACATACATACATACATACATACATACATACATACATACATACATACATACATACATACATACATACATACACAAAACTTCAAAGTTCCCACTCTTTTTTGCTGAACTATATTGTACAACAAGTAAGCCGTAAAAACCAGGTTTTTTTTAACAAAAAAAAATTTAATGACATTTTTTGGAATATATATATTAAACATTTGTGTAATTGTATTTCATTTGCTTTTTTAAGGTAAATTGTCATGAGGAGCCAGCCTTTATTTCAAAACTCAGCTCGATTGGATGACGGGAAGTAAGTTAATTTTTACTTTCAAGGTTTGCAAACATTCAAGCAAGCAAGCAAATAATTAAGCAAGTAAGTAAGCGAGCAAGACCGCGGTGAAGTTAATATAAGGGATTTAAAGATACACAAGACTGCTAAAAAACAAAAATACAAATGACTATAAAAAAAAACAGTTACCGATATATAATTATACTAGCAGTGCCCGTAGCGGCTTCGCTCGCATGAAATTAGAGTTTGAACCGTGCATCCATAGTAGAGATCAATTTTTTAGGTCTCGGCTCGGCCCGTCGACAACTTAGCCCAGCCCGTTTTAAAAACCCAAACTCCTGGCCCGGCACAGCCCGTCTGAATTAGGCCCGGCCCATTCTTACAGGCTTAGAAGTTCTATATACTTGATGAAAAACTTCGGCCCGTCCCACCTTGACTTCAGGTTTGGCCCGGCCCAACTGAACACCCTAAAATCACTAAAATATCTATATACTTGGTGAAAAACCTCGGCCCGTTCCACTTTGATTTAAGGTTTGGCCTGGCCCGTGTGAAGACTCTAAAATAACGGCTTGGCCCGACCGGGGATAAACTGAACTTAGCTACTTTTAACCGGCATAAAACTTCAAAATACTAATTTTTACATTTGTAGCACTTACAGTTTTTGAGTAGCAGTTATTTTGAAATCAAATAACCCTTTTTTCCACCCCACATTTGATGTCCTGGAAACCAAATTTTTAAAAAAATGTTGAAACACTTATATCATAATTTTTTGAGTAAATACTAAATACTAATTTTGACATCTGTAGCATTCACAGTTTTTGAGTAGCAGTTACTTTAAAAACCAAAGAAAACCTTTTTCCACCCCACATTTGAGGTCCTGAAAACCAAAATTTCAAAAAATGGTGAAACACATATATCCTTATTTTTAGAGTAGAAACTAAATACTAATTTTTACTTTTGTAGCATTAACAGTTTTTGAGTAGAAGCTACTTAAAAAACCAAATAACCCAATTTTCCAACCCACATTTGAGGTCCGGGAAACCAAATTTGTAAAAAATGGTGAAACACGTATATCTTTATTTTTAGAAAAGAAACTAAATAATAATTTTTACATCTGTGGTATTTACTGTTTTTGAGTAGCAGTTACTATAAAAGACAATTAGCCCTATTTTCCACCCCACATTTGAAGTCCTGGAAACCAAATTTTCAAAAAATGCTAAAACACGTATTTCATTATTTTTGGAATAGAAACTAAATACTAATTTTTACTTCTGTAGCATTAACAGTTTTTGAGTAGAAGCTACTTTAAAAACCAAATAACCCAATTTTCCAACCCACATTTGAGGTCCGGGAAACCGAATTTTCAAAAAATGGTGAAACACGTATCTTTTTATTTTTCAAAAAGAATCTATATACCAAATTTCAAAAAAAAATTTTAGAAAAATTTTTTAGAAAAAAGTTTGTTTTCCAGTTTTTTCCCCTCAGGAGCAAAATTTTCAAAAATCCTTTCTTAGCGGATGTTTACGCTATAAAAGTAATATAAGTTCCAAATTTCACGTTCCTAGGATGAGGCGTTTGAGCTCGGCGTTGATTATCAGTCAGGACATGTTCTTTTATATATATAGATAACCGAATAATAATTCTTAACCGAAAACTTCAGTTTATGCTTGTTTCAATTTTAGAATGAAATGCTCACAGTATATTCAAATTTGACAGACATCTCATTCAAACATTTCTTCTTAACAACCACCACCAACTCATTCAAACATTTCTTCTCTGTTTTTCTTAACAACCACCACCAACTCATTCAAACATTTCTTCTCTGTTTTTCTTAACAACCACCACCAACTTGTTGCCCAAACTGTCAAAGAGGACCACCAACGCGGAGGAAATAATCTCGTTAAAAAGAAGACCGAATAGAAACGGAAGCAAAAGAAATTGTTAGCATATTAATACCAGTACAATGAAGAGATGAAATAAATCAAGATAATTAAGAAGCAGCCACCCACGTTGTTCTGCTGCTGGCATCTTCCTCATCGCTCGCTACAGATGTTGTTGTTGACCAAACCGAGAATGTAGAAAAGGAGAATTATATACCTACCTACTTTAGATGGATACCGTCGGTTTATCATTTCAGCTTTCTTCTTAAACTGTGTCAATACTTGACTGGATTAATTAATTAATATTGATTTAAAATTGAAAATATTATTAATTTTAGTAACAAAGATGCGATTTATTATTGGCATCATGTTTTCGGCTGAATGTATTTTAAGTCCTTTTCTTTTAAGTCGGTGTTAATTAGGCTGGAAATAATTTTAATAATTTATTGACTATAATTTCTATATTCATTTCACTTGTTGTACCTGCCAAGATCACCATCTGGCAGTTGTCGTCAGCTAATTAAATCTTTCCCCTTTTTTTTCTTTGTCTCCCTTTCTGTCTCACTTCCTCAGTCTTCCACTCCCTCTTCCTCCCTATCTCTTTCTCTTTCTTTATTATCTTTCTCTCTTTTCCATCTCTCTCTTCCTCCACCTTTTTCCTTGAATCTCGTTTCTCCACTTTCTCTTCTCATTATCATCATCATCAAGCCCATCCTCAGACACGTCTACGTCATCGAGAGTTCGTAAGTTTAAAAAAAAAGATATTTATACATCAGGGAAGGTATCAATTTATTCTTCAATTAATTTATTAACTTAAAAATTATGCATAAAATAGAATTCTAGAAATATTAATATTAGGGATTACAATCACGGGAGCCCGGGATTGAGCTGGTTTTTGACGGGATCCAATCCGGTACCTCAAATGTGGGGTGGAAAAAAATTATTTGCTTAAAAACTAAATACCTAATTATGTCAAAATTTTGAAATTCAGTATTTATACTTTTTAAATAAAAAAAATACGTGTTTCACCATTTTTTGAAAATTTGGTTTTCGTGACCTCGAACGTAGGGTAAGAAATAGAATTATATGTTTGTTTTTAAATAACTGCCAGTCTGCCACTCAGAAACTGAAAACACTACAGATATAAAAATTAGTATTTAGAAGCTACTTAGAAATAAGTTCCACATGTTCTATCAATTTTTCTTTATATTTTGGCTTCCGGGACTAGAAATGTAGTGTGGAAGAAATTTGCTTGAAAACTCAATAACCAGAAATGTGAAAACGTTAAAATTCAGTACTTAGGTTTTTTTTAAATAATAAAATTCAAAAAATTAGTATCCGAGCTTTCAGATTTTGTGCCCGTTCAACGTGGCTGAGTCCAGTTCATCACAGACCGGGCCAGGTTTC
>OZ022239.1:6096910-6124410 GCA_963978895.1 Erpobdella octoculata
TTATTTAACGCCAATGTCGTAAACGAATTCGACAATTGCACCAAATCATCCACGTATCTTCATATCAAACACTTCCAACAAAGCATCGTAGGATCAAACATTTATGTCAATGCATCTTCTTGTCAAGCACTTGCATCAATGCATCTTCGCATCAAACACTTGTATCAATGCATCTTCTTGTCGAACACTTGTATCAATGCATCTTCGCATTGAAAATTGGAACATCAATGCATCTTCGCATTAAAAACTTGCATCAATGCATCTTCGCATTAAAAACTTGCATCAATGCATCTTCGCATTAAAAACTTGCATCAATGCATCTTCGCATTAAAAACTTGCATCAATGCATCTCCTTATTAAACATCTACATCAATGCATCCTCGCATCAAACACTTGTATCAATGCATCTCCTTATAAAACACTTGCGTCAATGCATCTTCGCATCAAACACTTGCATCAATGCATCTATGCATCAGACACTTGCATCAATGCATCTTAATATCTACAGCATGACCTTTTTGGTTATTTGTGAATGTGCTCAATAGGGAAAGAAGTTCAATATCCTAAATCAATCTTGTTGCATCGGCAACTCCTTCAGGTTTCAATAAGTTGGCCACGAGATCACGGAACTTGATTACGCTGATATTGTTCATGCTCCGAAGCGCTCCGGCCAAATAAATCCGGAATAATTAGATTGTGTTCGTTTTGATTTTTATTTGATTAAAGATTTAAAAAAAATTTATTTAAAAATTTATAAAACGTGAGTAGTTAAATGGCTCTTCTGTTTTTGTCATGTGTAGTTCTGAATTTTTTGATGCTGATCTATAAAATCAAGATATTTACAAAAACGTTTTCTGCAGATGTTCAGAGTGCGACAAAGCATTCTCTAGGTCGTGGCTCCTGCGAGGTCATATGAGGTCACACACTGGAGAGAAGCCCTTCACCTGCCACCTCTGCCCTAAAGCTTTTGCCGACCGCTCGAACCTACGGGCTCACGTCCAGACTCATTTGAACGGGAAAATATCAACAGATCGGTCATCGGACTCAGCAAGGTGCAACATCGTCCAATCGAAAAAAACGTCTTTAAAATCTTTTTCAACAAGTTCGGAAGAATTCAGAAGGACCGATAGAAGTAAAAGCGGAACAAACTGTCTCAAAGAGATGAACGGAAGATCGGCGAAAGAGGCAAACGATGTTTTCGCGATGTCGGATCGTTCTCCTGGAGTTCTTGCCATGCCGTACAAGAACAACCTGCTGGTCGGAATTCCATCCGGAGAGAACAGGCAAAACGTGGAGATTTTTGGCGATCAGTCGTGTCGAGATTACAGCAAGATCCTTCGATGTGCAGCTTCGTAGAGAGACTCACGTTTGTGGAGTGTTTTCGAATTTTAATCGAATTCCGTATTTATGGCGATTGGTCATTATAACGTGGTTTCATACCGTCTGAATGTTCAAACGGGACAGTTCTGTATGTGGAGTAGGAAAACAAGCTTTTATCTCTCTCTCTCTCTCTCTCTCTCTCTCTCTCTCTCTCTCTCTCTCTCTCTCTCTCTCTCTCTCTCTCTCTCTCTCTCTCTCTCTCTCTCTCTCTCTCTCTCTCTCTCTCTCTCTCTCGTAAAAGCTCAAATGACGATCTTTCTTCAAAAATGCTGACACACTACAGCTACAAGTTCTTCCCACAAGTTCTCTTATTACGTCTGTCCGGCTACCACCCGCTCCCCATCAAATTTGTATTATGGGAACCTTCCCAAGCGTTCAACAGCAGAATTTGTGGCCAATTAGAGATTCTTTTTTTTCACTTCACATAAGCAATGTTTTAAATTTGTTTGCAGACTTCATTAAAAGCAATCAAGCGTAGAAGGAAAACTCGGAAAAAAGAGGGGAGTGTCAACACAGCGTTTCTGTTTGTTCTTTCGCTCCAGTGCCAAATCGACAGATATTTCCAAGCATCGCGAGACAGGCACACTCTTTACTTCAATGCAATTCATGTATTATTTTATTTATCAATTTTATATGAATTCGTTGTGAAATCTTTTTATCTTCAATCATCTTTTTAATCCCGAAAGTTTTTTTGTACTATTTCAAATCGCTCAGCAACTTTCGGAAACTTGCCTACACACTTTCGAAGCATTAACAACATCATTGAACCGCAATATTCGAAACTTGTGATTACGTTCAGTCATTAAATAGTCGCTAGTTGTGATGTTATGTCGCTGTGTGACCTTTAGCTGTGTGGTTCTGAGGCTGTGTGACCTTTAGCGGTGTGGTTCTGTGGCTGTGTGGTTCTGAAGTCGTGTGGTTCTGAAGTTGTGTGGTCTGTGGGTGTGTGGTTGATGCAAACATATACCTTCGGTCCTTTGGTAATAAGCCGTTATAAATTTATAGTCCATCCCTGCTGTTGCTTGCACGGAAAATAATCGCAGTTTTTCTTTCATATAAAAATATCGCGAAAAAAACTTATTTCAAAAGTTTTACATCGAAAAACAGATTAAATAGTTAAACTCTTTTCTATTTACGAAGAAATTTCACACCATCAGCACGACCTAATTTTGCTTAGCTTTCCATTATTTAATATATTTAGAAATACTTACAATTTAAAAATGGTTTGGTTATTTTTACCAAGTACAATTTTACAACTTACATTTTACAAATTGAATAAACCGTAAATTTTTTGTTTACATTTTTCTATTTTGAAAATTAAAAGCGAATTCAATCAAGAAATTACCACTACCAGAAAATTGAGGCCTATGGAAAATAATTTATTTTCTTCTTAAGCAAGACATGAAAAAGTCCAAAATTTCAACTCATTCGTTCGTACGTTCACGTGATTGTGTCAGACTCTTGAAAACGTTTTTGATATGATGCGCTTGAGACCAGGGTTTTTGCAAACATGCAGTTCGACACAAATTTTGCAGCTGTACAAGAAAAATGCGCATTTCGGAATGATACCTAAGGTAATTTCTATATAAAAGGAAAAAATTGAGAAATAAAAAATACGAGTTTCTTTATTTTTTGAAAATATGGTTTCCAGTTTCCATGACCTCAAACGCGGGGTGGAAAATAGGGTTATTTGTTTTTTTTAGAATAACTACTACTCAAAACCTGTAAGTGCTACAGGTGCAAAAATTGATATTTAATTACTAATAAAAAAATAAAGATAGACGACATGTTTTACCAATTTTTGATAATTTGGTTTCCAGGACTTCAAACGTAGGGTGAAAGAAAGGATTATTTGCTTGAAAACCCTAAAAACTAAAAATGTGAAAGTTTTGCAATTTAATACCTAAATTATTCTTACAAAATAACAAAATACGTGGTTTTATAATTTAAAAAAAATTTTTTTTCAGAACTTTAAATGTGGGGTGGAAAATATGGTTTTTTTTTTTATAGAATATCTGCCACTCTAAAACTGAAAATACTACAGGTATAATAATTAGTATTTAGATACTACTTAGAAACTAAAACTACACATGGTTTACTATTTTTTATGTTTTGGCTTCCAGGACCACAAATGTAGGGTGGAGAAAAGAATTATTTGCTTAAAAACTCAATAACTGGAAACGTAAAAACATTAAAATTTAGTATTAAGGTTTCTTTTTTAAATAATAAGATACATGTTCCATTATTTTTCAAAAAATTAGTTTCCAAGCTTTAAGGTTTTGTGTCCGTTAAGGCTGTGATTTTAGGATCTTCAAACGGGCCGGAAGTCAAGGTGGAACGAGCCGAGATTTTTAGCCAAATTTATAAAAAATTGTAGGTCTGCAGAAACGAACTGGGGGCATTTTAGACGGACAGGGCCATGCCTGGAATTTTGCCTTATGAAACGGGCTGGGCCGAGTTGTCGACGGGCCGGGCCATAAAAAATCGGCCCGTGCAGTAATCTACTATGGATGCACGGTTCAAATTCTCTAATTTCAAGCGAGCGAAGCCGCAACGGGCACTTCTAGTTATATTATAAAATAGCAAAAAACATGAAATATATAAACATGTCTTATTCATTCTGTGCAAGAATGAAAAAAGTATTAATAGATATTTCTGAGTGGCCCCAAAATCAACGAGCTTCTGAGTCACTGATTATTGATGTTGATTGAAAAAGAAGGAAAACTTGTTTTAAGCAATCTACAAAACTCTGTTTCAGATGTGGCAAGCTTAATTGCTAAAGGTAGGTCATTCCACATCTAAATGAGGTTTTTTTTGTAACGAAATAGGGGTCTGGACTTTTGCACCCCCAATACCTTCCCTGTACTTCCCCAAAAGAATAATTTTGTCTAAAACTTAGATAGGCTTTAAGTGAGATGAATTGAAAACATAGACAAATAAAACAAACTAAAAGTATAGGATGAAGGGACGTTATGCAACTGGTATTCTGTACCCTAGGCAAATTGCTGGGTTTTTGTTTTTGGACCATATAATTGCCTGTTAAGTTCTAAATGACGCGGTTTTTTGCAACGAAAGGGGTCCGGAATTCCGGACTCACAGTACCTCCCCTGAATACGCGCCTTCTTTCCCTCTTATAATAGTTGTAAACTTATGCAGTTTTTCTTTTAGGAAAACTTCTGTTTAAGAACTGTAATTAACTTTTTTATAAAAAAAAAAAGAATCCTACCTTTATATCTGAGATTGAATACTTACAATCAAAGGCGAATTCACCGCATACAATTCCAAAATTCCAAAGCAGGGTTTTATCAAACAAGTTGATCTATGACAGCATCATTTAGTAGTTGTATTGTAGTATCCACCAGTATATCCCAAGAACTTTTTCGACAAATTTTTCGACACAATGCAACAATGCAACCTGATTGTAACGAACACAACACTAGGCATAAAAATCACGTGATATTGTTTATTGGGGTTTTGCTGTGTGATGATTAGATAGTAATTAGAGATTTAGAGTTGTGTTGCGTAGGGCTAATCGTAGTAAAATTGGAATAATCTGCTGGTTCGAATGATAAAAGTCTAATCATTTGTATACTAAAAACCTGGATTCGCAAACAAAATTCAACGTCGACTTCAAGCCGACGAAACGGATGAAGAAGCGTCGGGAATTGGACGCTCTGGTCTCCAAAAATCTGACATCCAGGCCATCTAAAATAACAAAAAATGGCAATCACGAATTGCTACGCAACGATTCTTATTCTTCGGAGACGGAAGAATATACTCTTCCTGATAAAGATGTCATGCCAATGTTAGAAACATTGCAGAATATTTTTACAATATTTAAACAAAAACAAATCAATTTACTGGTGTTTATTATTCTTATACAAGTCTAAAACTGATTCTATTAAATTTCCAGTAAAAAACCAAAGGCCAACTACTGCCTGACATGTCTGCTGCTGTTTTCGATGGTCATGCTAGTGTCGTGTTTTGGAATCATAGCAAGTCTTCTATGGATGTTTGTACAATTGAAGAATGAAATGCAAGATATGAAAATTCAGTTGGGAAATGGTTAGTTTTTTTTAACCAAATTTGACATAATTCAATCACAATGCTCTTTTATTTATATTGACTTTTTTAATACAGTGGCAGTTACAAATTTATTGAAAAAAAACAAACATTAATTTTTCAAATCAAAAATTTATAATAAAAACTTTTTTCCATATTGATTCAAAAGTTTCTTATATTTTCCATCATCACATACTTCACATATCAAGTATTTAGATGACTGGTCAAAGTTTTTTATTTTATAGACTCTTAATATAATCATCAACAAATGATTTGCACAATTTTAAAAGCTGCATAATTAAAAAATATAAAAGATTTGTAAACAATGAAGTTTTAAACGATTCACTTGTTTTTATCCCAGTTGATGCAAAGACTTTGGACTTACAATTTAAACCAATGCAACTCAAGTTGAATGAATTGGAGTATGGAGACCACGGATTAATAAAGATGACTTCTGCTGTTGTTTCCATACAGGATCAGGTTAAATTTTAAATCAAATGCTACTGTGGTAATTTGTTTGCTAGATTTTCATCTTACGAATTAAGTGAGGTTTTGTATCACTTTTGTTTTAATTAATATTTATTTAAATATAAAATCTCAGTTGACAGCCCTGAAGAATTTCACCGTGAATTTGAAACTTTCATCGACAACGGCACTTTCTCTTGTAGATCAAATGAAAGAACTCTCACAGGTTTATGCTCTTTGGTTACAAATTGTATTTTTTTAGGTTTGCATTGAAAGTTCGGTTTTTGTTTTCTAAAATCTAAAATTCTTCTGATCCAACTCGCATTCGGGAAAGAAAGAAACATTTTCCCGATTAAATGTTTTGAATTTGCATAAATTGAAATATAAATCTGCTGGAGTGATATCATAAATGAAATAAAATTATTGTTTTGTTCTCAAACCATTGTAAAAGTTGATAGCTTTTGTGTAGCAGCACATAACTAAGTTCTTACAACACTCAGGATGGCAGATGCATATGAGCACTCATGCTTTTATCTGACAATTTAGTCAGTCAAATAAATATTGTCTACAGTGTAAAATTCTTGGAAAGGCCAAATGCAGACTTTTAGTTACAACTTTTAAATATTTGTAATCGTTTAATAGAAAGTTTTTGCATCAATTTATTTCTTTGTTTTTATAGTTGAGTTATTTTTTATGGGAAATATATTTAATGCATATATTAATCTAATTCAGACGGTGGCAGATGTTGGCAGTTCACTGAAAACTCTTGAAAAGGAAATGATGGATGTGAAAGACTTTAAATCAAAAAATAATGAAGCAATAACCAATTTACAAGATCGAATCAAATCAATGCAGGTTGGTTGTTACGCAATTCTTCTTTGATGCGTTTGCTGTGAAAATGCATTGAAAAATGAAGATGCTTAATTATGACAAATTTTTGCATTAAATCTGCCGATTGAATTTGCAAACAAAAACTTATCTTTCGATTAGAAATAATTTGTTTAAACATGCTGGTTGACTAATGAATGGGTTTACTGCTTCGAAGCTCATTGAAGTTTAATTTCATTATAATTGGCTAATCATAATTCTTTGCTATGTAGCTTGCTCTGCCTCAAACACTATCATCATCAGCAACAACCACTGCACCAAAGAAAGATCAGTTGGATTACAACCAGAAAGATATCACTCCCATCATACAAGTTTACATTTTTATTGAACTTTGTCCGCCCCAAAGATAATAAAAAAGGTGGTGCAGTGCAATCTCAAAATAATATACAATGATATTTTTAAAAATTCGTCATTTTTGACGGGCCTCTTAAAACTAAATATTCTAGTTTATTATAATATTTACTGTCATTTTTTTATTAATTAATTGTTTTGCTTGTTAAAAGTAGATTGAGGTCCTATAAGATGCGTCTTATGAACAATCACAATATCAGCCCCGTTAGAATTAGTCTACAGTTCAAGCGGGATATCTTTTATTTGATTAATAATTTTCTTACAGAATGTTACTTCTATGGTGTTTGGAAATTATAGCAAAATGTTTGCAAGAAAGTTGAAGGAATTGGAGGTTATTTATTGGATTTAATTTTCATGAATACTAGGGATATTTGTTAAATATCGAGTCATCAATTGTGATCAAATTACTTGGGTTTAATGGCGATTTAGTACATCATTTCATTACATTTGTCTTAGGATGCAATGAAAACAACGAAAAACTTAACAGGTCTGATGAATTCGAGAATTTCTTTTCTTGAAATCAAACCACCTGATCTTACCAGAGATGACGTATCTGATATCTTTTCATTAAAAGTATGTCAATAATTCCTAATTATGTTTCTATTAATTATAATATGTTGATGTACTTGAAAATTTCAGGTGATATTAATAGGAATTATAACATTTTAATATGTTATGATTACGGTGATGTTTTATCTTCTGTGATATTTAGTTTTTATTTAATTTTCGTTTGCTTATTAAAATAAATATATGCTGAATTTTCTTTCTTCATACAGCTTAGTAATGAAACGCTTTTGGACTCCCTCATTCTTAAAGAAAGAGCCAAAATCGATGAACGTATTAAAGCTATTGAGGAATCGGTATGTTATTGTTTATTCAATTAAGAAATGGTTTACCTCTAGTGTTTTTTTTTAATGTTTGTTATTCTCTGCATAGATTTCGGACACGAGTCAATCTGAAAAGAAGCAACTCCAAAACATATCAGGTCGTGTGAGGGTAAGAAAATTATATTTTCTCATCACCGTGAATGGTAGAAATTTGATTGGTTGACACGATGCTATTCTGTTCTCACACGTGTTTTATCTTTCCAAGGCGTTGAATTCAACGTGCGCAAGTCTCGCGGATCGGGTGATGTCGCTCGAAACAAAACTCATCTTACTTGCCGAGCAAGAACACCATCTCCAGCTGATGTCCACCGAAGCTGCTACTTCAGCCAAGCACATCGCAGCTGATAGTAGCAAGGTTTCGACTACAAGAGACGTATACGAGGACAAGGATGGCAAGGGAGCTCCTTCAGAGATCGCAGCGACCACAACACCCTTAGATTTGGATCACGTGACGTCATCTCATTCAACGAGCCATGATTCTGAAGGAGGGGATGTTCATGACCATTCGCTCCCTTCTTATCCAAATTAATTTTTGTAGGGAATGATTGTATATTTTTTGTGCAGGCGATGATAGGTTTGGTGTGTGTGTGTGTGTGTCTTCATATTATTCAATGACGTAGGAAGTGGCTGTCCACCAGATATTTATTTTTTAAAAAAAATTAGGATACGATGAGTTTTAATTTGTTCACATTGCTTGTTTACCAACACAAAATAAAAATATGCAAAATAATTTATTTGTAAATAATTTACAGTTCAGTTTTAGTGATGATGGCTGACTGTTAATCAACTTCTCTGTGTGTGGAAAACTTTCTTAATATTTTAACTAGCTACTGAAGATAATCATCAGGGTTGGAAAATTATAAATATCATGCTTTGTGATTTAGTATTTTTTTTAAATTTATTTATGATTGTTACTTACAGTCGCATTGCAAGTTAAGTTTTTATAAATTAATTAATTTCTTGCCAAATTCATGTGTAAAAAATTTAGTATTACGATATCTACTGATGTTTGGCATTATGTATGACATTGCATGGAATTTTCAATGTAGGTTGCTACGGTTACTATTTTGCATTCTTCTGTTCTTGTCATTGTGGTTGCAGTTGAAATTTAATGGATCAAGATATAGTTAAACATGTTAATGTTAAGTAGTAAAAGATTACTCTTGCGAAAAAAATTGTTTTTCTTTCATTATTCAGTGTACATAGTAACTGATATTTTAGATAACCGGATTATTTTCCATGGTTATTAGCCTACAGCAGTACATGTGTATTCTGTATTAGTTTTTGTTTTAATTTTATCTTCATAGAGATGAGTTCGTGTGTTTTTGTGTTGCATGATTTTTTTCATAATTTTCGAAGAATCGTAATCAATTATTTATTATATTAATAACAACCCTTTTTGGAAGACTTTAAGACCCCTGACGTTGCTTTGTATTGAAACGATTCTGTGAAAAAGTTGATAAAGTTTTATTTCATATGTCTCTGTTTTGCCAGCGAAATGTCGAAAGTTTATCAGAAAATGGTGGTGCATTAGTTGGGGCTTTCTGGAAAAATATATTGATTAGGGAAAAGCAATCTGTTGCCTCCAGAATTGTAGTGGATTAGCATCGCTGTTAAATCTTAGTTGCTTTCTTGCCCACATCTTCAGAATCACACAAATCTTTATAGTCTGATTCTTTTAGATGGAGATTCCTCATCTTATGTTATCAACCAGTGGCTGTTTAGATTACTTTTTTTTATATCCATTGATGCTCAGACAAAATCCCAAGACTAATTGATGATATATAACTTTAAGATATATAAATTACTAGCAGTGCCCGTAGCGGCTTCGCTCGCATGAAATTAGAGAGTTTGAACAGTGCATCCATAGTAGAGATCAATTGTTTAGGTCTCGGCTAGGCCCGTCGACAACTTAGCCCAGCCCGTTTTAAAAACCCGAACTCCTGGCCCGGCACAGCCCGTCTGAATTAGGCCCGGCCCCTTTTTATAGGCCTAGAAGTTCTATATACTTGATGAAAAACTTCGGCCCGTCCCACCTTGACTTCAGGTTTAGCCCGGCCCAAATAAAACCCTAAAATCACTAAAACATCTATATACTTGGTGAAAAATCTCGGCCCGTCCCACCTTGATTTAAGATTTGGCCTGGCCCGTGTGAAGACTCTAAAATAAAGGCTTGACCCGGCCGGTGATAAACTGGACTTAGCTACTTTTAACCGGCACAAAACTTCAAAATACTAATTTTTACATTTGTAGCACTTACAGTTTTTGAGTAGCAGTTATTTTGAAATCAAATAACCCTTATTTCCACCCCACATTTGAGGTCCTGGAAACCAAATTTTTTAAAAATGTTGAAACACTTATATCATTATTTTTTGAGTATATACTAAATACTAATTTTGACATCTGTAGCATTCACAGTTTTTGAGTAGCAGTTACTTTAAAAACCAAAGAAACCTTTTTTCCACCCCACATTTGAGGTCCTGAAAACCAAAATTTCAAAAAATGGTGAAACACGTATATCATTATTTTTAGAGTAGAAACTAAATACTAATTTTTACTTTTGTAGCATTCACAGTTTTTGAGTAGCAGCAACTTTAAAAACCAAGTAATCCTATTGTCCACCCCACATTTAAGGTCTTATAACCAAATTTGTAAAAAAATGGTGAAACACGTATATCTTTATTTTTAGAATAGAAACTAAATACTAATTTTTACATCTGTGGTATTTACAGTTTTTGAGTAGCGGTAACTTTAAAAAACAAATAACCCTATTTTCCACCCCACATTTGAAGTCCTGGAAACCAAATTTTCAAAAAATGCTAAAACACGTATTTCATTATTTTTGAAGTAGAAACTAAATACTAATTTTTACTCCTGTAGCATTCACAGTTTTTGAGTAGCAGCTACTTTAAAAACCAAATAACCCAATTTTCCAACCCACATTTGAGGTCCGGGAAACCAAATTTGTGAAAAATGGTGAAACACGTATATCTTTATTTTTAGAAAAGAAACTAAATAATAATTTTTACATCTGTGGTATTTACTGTTTTTGAGTAGCAGTTACTATAAAAGACAAATTGCCCTATTTTCCACCCAACATTTGAAGTCCTGGAAACCAAATTTTCAAAAAATGCTAAAACACGTATTTCATTATTTTTGGAGTAGAAACTAAATACTAATTTTTACTCCTGTAGCATTAACAGTTTTTGAGTAGAAGCTACTTTAAAAACCAAATAACCCAATTTTCCAACCCACATTTGAGGTCCGGGAAACCGAATTTTCAAAAAATGGTGAAACACGTATCTTTTTATTTTTCAAAAAGAATCTATATACCAAATTTCAGAAAAAAATTTTAGAAAAAATTTTTAGAAAAAAGTTTGTTTTCCAGTTTTTTCCCCTCAGGAGCAAAATTTTCAAAAATCCTTTCTTAGCGGATGTTTACGCTATAAAAGTAATATAAGTTCCAAATTTCACGTTCCTAGGATGAGGCGTTTGAGCTCGGCGTTGATTATGAGTCAGTCATCTGTCAGTCAGGACATGTTCTTTTATATATATAGATACCAGTGGCGGATCTAGGGGGCCCGGGCCCCCTCTTAGAGTTTTCAAAAAAATAAAAAATTGTACTTTTTAGCTTAAAGTTTTTGTCTCTGTATCCTGAGGCTTTATCTTTACTAAATTCACCTCTCGACCATCAATAGTTCTGATAATTGGCAGATATTTAAGAATTTCGGGCCTTTTTCAAACCAATTCAATAAAAAATATAATTCAAATAATATCTCAAAAAACATTTAGATTTTCACGACAGGTCCAACAAAAAAGTTGAAAATGACACCTTTCTTTTTCTAAATAAGTTTAGACGGCTCAACAACAATAAAAGCGTGGGAGCTCATCCTGATCCACTTCCATCATAATCCATGGATTATGATGAGCGTCCCACGCTTTTATTTGTAGACAAAGATTATTATTTGATGACATAAAGAAGGAAAAGAAAAAAAATTATTTTATACTTTTTAGTGCACTTTCCACACATAAATAAAAGCGTGTTTTTTGAAAAAAAGTATCTTTTTCGTAATATTTTATTATGCTCACTGAGATGGTATACGTTTTATAAAAAATGAATTATATATATATAAGCATAGCTTCATCATTCGTGGTAGGTAAATCTAAATCACTAGATTAACCGAGATTAACTACCAGACTATACACTGTTTTCGTATGCATAATTCTTGTACTTATAGAAGTGCAAAAAACGGTTGTAAGAATGGTAATAATAAAGATGGCACCAAATAAAAAAACCTTAAACGCTGTTGTAGTTTTCCCTTTTTTGCATTTATTGCCTCGGTCTTGTTAGACTTTATGATATCATTCGTCGGATCAGTTGCTATAAAGAACCGGCGAAGGTAAACGGTTTATCATTGAGTGAAAGTAAAAAGTGAAGAGGATGTTTATGAACTTAACGAGTGTTGTCTCTTTCTTTCGGTATCTTTTCTCTCATTCTCAAGTCACTGGAAACTTTTGCGTCGTTTTCCGCCGTTCTTTCATACAATTTCTTTCTTCTCTACAGCATGGTCTGGCCTCACACGATGAACCCACCTCACGTTTACACTGTAATTCTCAGATGAAACCCGCTCGCTTCCTTTTGCAATGCAGCCAACTGTTTCTTTGAAACTTGATTCCATTGTTTGTCTCATTATAACAGTTATGCATACCTACCATTGCTACCATCGCAATCTGTTTTATGCTACTTTTTTTTAAACTCTCAGCGTGGGATCGAGCCGTCTTATTTGTCTTGTTATTGTTATATCTTTATCTTCTCGCTCGTAAGATGTCTGCACTGAAATATTATTTACCTACCAATATATCATTTATTTATATATTTATTTTACAAATTTTCTATTTTCCGAAGGTGCTAATTACCTAATAAACGTCGAGCCTAGTCAATTCTTTATGGCGCATAGAAAAAAATGGCTACCTACACACAAGTCGACTCATAACCGGTGCATTGTTAATTCGTTTGGAGTCATGCTACCAATAAAAACTTCAATATTATGACGAGAAACTGCTAACAATATTTGTACAGAGAGGAGAAATTCAGATGTAAGCGCGAGGAGGGCACCAGAGAATGCCAAGTATCTCTTCCATACCTCACTCACTCGGTGTTTACGACCCGAGATAAGACGTGCTAAAGATGGCAGAGTTTTGTGAACACCGATACGCCAAGGCACATCGTTGTTATATCTGCTCGTTGCTCAATTGATAAATAATATGGCCGCTCGTAGATTATAACGGGAGGTGAGATAATAGAAGAAGAATAGCCGTTATGGTCGGAATCAGCTGACAGATGTGCCATATAAAATATCTGCATCGTCAGCCAGTACCAACAAGTTTAAAGTTATTTGCTCTCTCCCTTTCAACCCCCTCTCTCTCTCTTCTCTTTTTCTTCCCCCCCCCTCTCTCTCTCTCTCTCTCTCTTCTCTTTTTCTTCCACTCTTTGTCTTTCGAAGACATTGAGTGGTGATTTGTCTTGCAAAGTTTACTTTCTCTTCCCTCTATTTAAAATAATTCGATTAAGGCGCGAAAAGTTCGAGATAAGTTGTTCCCTTTGAAGAGAGGAAAAAACGTTATGCTACTTTTATTTTCGCGTCTGGAGAGCGTTATATGTCAGGAGTGATCTATACGTCCACGTACCTACTACTCCAGCGCTCGCTCATTCACACGTGCACAGTCACGTGACTGTCTGGGGGGAGGGGGTTGCGGAGGTGGAGAGAGACGCTTCTTAAAAAATTGTAAACACCGAAAGAGTTGTTGAAAAGCGGATTGAAATCTTAGAGCAAATGTTGTTTTATTGGCCGAAGTCGATCTGTTAACGAGAACATTAGTCGCATCAGCTGCGTGGCTCAAAAATAGATGAATTTATGTCTATTTTATCTGCTTATCTTTATCTCAATATCCCACCTTACGTTATATCTTTGTTTCATCTCCGTTTATCTCTCTCTCTTATTTTTCTTTTTTCTCTCTCTCTTATTTTTCTTTTTTCTCTCTCTCTTATTTTTCTTTTCTCTCTCTCTCTCTCTCTCTCTCTCTCTCTCTCTCTCTCTCTCTCTCTCTCTCTCTCTCTCTCTCTCTCTCTCTCTCTCTCTCTCTCTCTCTCTCTCTCTCTCTCTCTCTCTCTCTCTTCACTCCTACTTTATTTGGACCGTACTCCCTTCACCATCCTATCTCATTGAAGCGATGCGATATTTTTAACACATAAAGTTAGGTTAGAAGTTTGCAAGTCATGTGGTGGGTGTTGATGCTCTCCTGGTAACTTTTCTATACCTCCTCATATAATTGGAACTTTTGCCAGCTTTATTATTGTTTCGTCTAGAATATTTGATGTCTTTATTAGAGATATTGTTTATTATGTAGTTTATGTAGATATTTTCTAAAAATAATATCCACACAGAGCATTTTATTCAAAATAACGGCGACATTAAATCTCCAATAATTTTAAATATATTTGCAGTTTAAAATTCGATTTTAGTTGCATTTTATAGGAAAAAAACGTTTTTTTTCGTAATCAGGAAAATGTTTAAGAAGAAATCGATGGATTTACAGCAGGTCTCGACCTGTTTAGATAAAAGCGGCCTGCTATATGAAAGAATTATTATATTGAATATGCGATAGATGGCAGGAACTGACGGGATAACCAACGATGCACTTGCGACTTGCGACTGATGATTTGGAAGAATGAGTGATTTACTCAGTGGTTTGGTGGATGTGAGTAGATAGATAGAATCGGAGGTGGCTGAATGAATCGAGTTATTATTTTATTCCACCTGAGTCATCGATGGGAGAGTTTATTGGAACAACTTTGTCTAAGTAATTATGTCTAATGAATTAATGGGGAGAAGGACGGATGAAAAGATTGTTGGACGAATGAATGAACAAGCGGATGGAAAAATGGAGAAGTGGATAGAGGGATGGACGGATGAATTGATCAGTGGACGGATGGGTTGATGGGTGAACGGATGAATTGATGGGTGAACGAATGAATTGATGGGTGGACTGATGAACTGATGGGTGGACGGATAGATTGATGGGTGAACAGATGAATTGATGGGTGGACGGATGAATTGATAGGTGGATGAATGAATTGATATGTGGACGGATGAATTGATGGGTGGGTGGATGAATGAATTGATAGGTGGACGGATGGATGGAAGAGTTGACGGAGGGATGGATTGATGGAAGGATAGAAAGTCGGTTCAATAGATAGATATGGCGATAATAAGCACAAATGACGGAGAATTATTATCAGACCGCGTATCGGTAGCCGAGAAGTTATAACAGCGATGACTGACAAGTTTATTTCTATCTATGTAAATCATTCCCCCCATTCAAGGAAAATAACAAATGGTTTTCTTTCTATTCATTGATTTATTTCGCAAAAACTGACTTTTTTTCTAAAATGCTCATATAATATATTTGTTCATATAAACATGTTATATATATATATATATATATATATATATATATATATATATATATATATATATATATATATATATATATATATATATATATATATATATATATATATATATATATATATATATATATATATATATATATTATATTTGTGCATACAATATGTTCATATATTATATTAGTTTGTTTAAAAGAATTGCTTAAAATTAGCGTTATTTTATTTGTTTCATTCGACCGTCGACCTTACAATTTATTTTCTAAGCTGGTTGAGTTTTAAAAATCGATGTTTCTGATGGTTTAATAGGCAATAGGCGGTAGTCTGGTGTTGCTCAAAGTAAACGTGATAAAGATAAGATATATAAAAAGCTAAGAAGCTCATCATTAATAATTTGCTATAATTAATATCAATTTTAAAATCAATTTATATTTTTATTATAACTATAATGATAACAATGATTAATAAAAATATTAAATAAGAACAGTTGATCATAATAAATAACAACGTAGATCACCCACGTATCTTCTTTGTTCCGTAAGAGAAAGTATATTCTGATCTGATAGATGTGCAATGTGGCTAATTGTAATGGAGAAACAGCGGTGCAGATTTTTTTCTTCCCTCCCCATATAAACAAACAAGATACCGCCGGATGATGTATTGGTGACGTATCGATGACGTATTGATCACGTGCCGCTCTACTGTTTATCTTTTCGGACGTCATCGCCGGAAATCCCACACCGGGTTTCGCTTTTCGCCACGTGGCGTGCGGTCGGCGATGGCTCAAGTGGAAGTGGCTGAAAGAAGTCAAGGAAGAAATCCGAATATACTATACTGCTGCTGCTGGTTAGTAAATGTTACTTGAAGTTTATACAGATTGACTGTTGTTAGCCCACATGAGTAGGTTTATGTAATTCTAGTAAGATAATTTCAATGTCCCTTTCTATCTGGTTTAGAGAGCTGCACGGGGACAGGAATTTGCTCCATCCCCACTCATATCCGCAGAAACCAAAGCCATTCCCACCCATCCCCGCAAGCATCTCTTTCCATCCCCACCCATCCCCGCAAGCATTTTCTTCCATCCCTACCCATCCCCGCAAACATTTTTCGGCCCTTCCCATGAAATAGCATAAAAAATTTATTAAAATATAGTCAAGAGTTTAACTAATAGAGTTTAATAGCATATAAAAAAATTTCTCAAAATATAGTCAAAAGAATTTATTTTATTTAAAAATACACAAAAAAGAAATAAAATGAAACCATAAATTTCTAATTTAGAAAAATAAAAGTCAATGTTTATGCCCTTGCAAAAACAACAGTATGGCTGAAGATCAATCAATCACTATGACAAAAAAGCGCTTAACAATTTTAATTACGTTTACTGTTATGTTATAATGAGATAAGACAACCAAATTTTTTGTGAGAATAAATAAAAATTTGATCTTCATTTTAACTAATATTTTATAAAAATCCTTTCCATACCCACCCGCGGGTTTCCGCAATTTTACAATCCATCCCCGCGGGAATCCCGCAGCAACTGAACCCATCCACTCCCCACGGGAATCCCGCGGACTCCACGGGATTCCCGTGAAACCCATCTCCATGCAGCTCTCTAATCTGGTTATGCGCCTGAACAGAATAATAAACTTCAATTCAATGCGGTTTGAGCATTCTTGCCGACCCACACTAATTATAACAGCAGACCAGGGGCGTTATTTCAGAATAATCATGGGGGACAAGATGTTTTAAATGCCCACGTGTTCCAACATGTTATCCTCGTGATGTTCAAATTTTCTTCCCAAAAAAAAGCTGATGACCAATGGGGGAGGGTAGCCGTAGGTACCTACTCTTCCAAAATATTTTCGAACACTTATTTTCATACTTTTTCTTTAAATGTCAATAAGTCTCCATTTCAACACCACGAGGGACCTACTTCAACATCAGGAAAGATACTTCAGCGTCATGGGGGCTCATGTTAACAGCAAGATGCCCGCCTCAACTTCAAAATAGCCCACTTCAAAGTCAGGGGCAGCAACCGACATTTTGATTTTATTGTTTCCAAGCCCGCAACCGCCAGCGACGGATATAGGGATAGGGAAATATAGGGACATGGGAAAATGGGCATATTTATTCTCTGATCTCTCCACGAGACTTTTTTGGAGTGAGCTCCGAATCATCTTCCGCAATCATTTTTGGAAGAAAAGTTGACCGACACGACAGTCTATCGAGAGTCTATCACTAGGACTGGAGGGGGTAGAGGAGATGCATCTCCCACTAAATTATACCAATAAGGATTTTTAAATAAATATCAATGGAAGACAAACTAGACTACTTTTTGAAACCTTCGTTAGCAAATGAGCTGTAACTATCATCCCGATCATTGACCATTGCCGGAAAAAAAAGTTGACTACTTTTGTTGGAAGGGGGTAGTCTTAGGCAGGGGCGACCAGAGGGAGAGTTAGGAGGCAAATGCTTCTTCCATTGATAGTTATTTAAAAATCCTTATTGGTATAATTTAGTGGGGGATGCATCTCCCTGAGCTTTAGTTTTACGGTTAAAAATGTTTTAGATGTGTAGCCAATTTAAGCAACCTTACATTTATGCAGCAATTGCCGTTGTTCAAACCTCAGACTCTCTTTAGTGATAATTCTATAAACAGTTCTGACATTGATATGATTTTCAAACTCTATGGAGCTGATGCCAATGCAGTCGCAGCTAAACTGTCAAGCTTCAAAACAACGTTCTGTCTTCTGTCTCAAAATAGCGCTACTACTAATACTGATGATCTCCTACAAAAAGGTTGCGATGATTAAGGGCAATCTGATAATGAAGAAGACCACATTGAAGTTGCTGATGTTGAGTCTGACATTGGCAACAACGATGTCATCATGACAGAAAATGATGCAAAACTGAACGAAGAACGGCAGTGGCAACGATATGCATTTATGAAACCATTGCAATTGCTTTCTGAATTATCTGGCTTTCCAAATTTGTAGAGTCTGTAGAGCATCTTTGCTTGTCTTGAAGTTTCCAATGTCTCAGCTGAAAGGGCTTTAAGTAAACTGAAGATCATCAAAAATAGACTTCGATCTTCAATTTCAGATGATTATTTGTCAGCCCTCGTGATAATATCATCAGAAAAAGACTTGCTCGTACAGTTAAGAGATGATGACATTATTTCTCGTGTTGCTTGTGCTATTCCCACTCTGCGAGCGCACCTTCTTCATTAGACAATGCCTAATTTTATTCATAGGTATGTAATTTTTTAAATAAATATTGAAAAAGCTTATAATTTCACTGGTGTTTGGATGTAGCCATATTGTCAATTTGCAGATCATTTTTAGAAGTATGCACAGGAGCGAAACTAGGGGGCAGGGGGGCTCAAGCCCCCCCAGGCCAAATCGAAGGGTCCTGCAATTTTTCCAAATTTGATGAGTTTTGTTTTGGGGGGTGGGGCCGGTGGGGGTGTTACATTTATTCATAATTTTTTTTTTACAATTGCTTCAACTGGTTTGAGACTGAGTTTGTCTATTTTCAGTTTGCAGTCTATATTTTCTATCTATATATATATAAAAATGAATGTTTGTATATATGTATTTATGTTAATGTCCTTTATGCATTGCTACACCATTCATCCGATCGTAATGAAATTTTCACACAACCTTGAGAGTCAATGAAAATCAAAAAGAAAAAAAAAATTTTTGAAATCCGTCACAAAATGAGCGGAGCGGAGCGGGTGAGCGAGCGGGAACTATATATATATGTATGTGCGTATGTATGTGTGTATGTATGTATGTGTATGTGCATGTATGTGTGTCTGTGTGTGTGTGTTTATGTATGTACTAGCGGAGATACCCGGCGTTGCCCAGGTTTTTTAGAGGTTTTTCTAATGTTTGTCTCTTTCTCTCCCGTTTCCTTTCCCACCTGCTTTCCCACTCCTGTTAGCTTTTCCGTTTTCGGTCGTTTTCCCACTGCCGGTCGCTTTCCCGCTCCCGGTCGCTTTCCCGCTCCCGGTCGCTTTCCCGCTCCCGGTCGCTTTCCCGCTCCCGGTCGTTTTCCCGTCCCGGTCGCTGCCCCGTTCCCGCTCACGTTTGCTCTCCCATTCCCGCTCACGCTTGCTTTTCTGTTCCCGCTCGCTGTCCGTTCCGGGTGCTTTCCCGTTTCTATAATAGACAAACTAACCCACAAACATTCATATATATATATATATAGTCTTAGCAAATCTATTTTGCGTTTTATAGGCTAACAGAAGTTATGAAAGAATGTAAAAGAGAAAATGAGCGGGAACGGAAACGGGAACGGGAGAGTTACCGTGACCGGAAATGGGAGAGCAAGCATGACCGGGAACGGGAGAGCAAGCGTGAGCGGGAACGGGAAAGCGACCGGAAACGGGAAAGCGACCGGGAACGGGAAAGCGACCGGGAACGGGAAAGCGACCGGGAACGGGAAAGCGACCGGGAACGGGAAAGCGACCGGGAACGGGAAAGCGACCGGGAACGCGACCGGGAACGCGGAAAGCGACCGGGAACGCGGAAAGCGACCGGGAACGCGGAAAGCGACCGGGAACGCGGAAAGCGACTGGAATCGGGAGAGCAAGCTTGGAAGGAAACGCGAGCAAGAGAGAAAATCGATAACAGAACTTCTGAGCGGGAAAGCGACCGGGAGCTGGAAAACGACCGAGAGCGGAAAAGCGACCGGGAACGCTACGAAAACGGGAAAGTGGAGAAGGGAACGGGAGCGAGAGAGACAAACATTAGAAAAACCTCTAAAAACCCCGGGCAACGCCGGGTAACCCCGCTAGTCATTAATAAATTCATAAAGATACCAAAAAAGACTGCAGACTGAAGACAGTCACAAAAATGTTTCGCTTGCGGCGGGCTTTCTTTTCTTTAAATTTGAGCAAACCCCCCAGGCCTAATCGGAGGGCCCTGCAATTTTTCCAAATATGAGCGGTTTTTTTAAGTGGGGGGGTGATACATTTATTTATAAACTTATTTTTTTACAATTGCTTAAACTGGTTTGAGACTGAGTTTGCAGTCTTTCTTTCCTTTCATTGATAAATTATTAAAGATACCAAAAAAAGACTGCAGACTATAATGATAGTCAAAAAAAATTTCGCCTGCGACGGGCTTTTTCCACTTTTTCACACTTGAGCCCCCTCAGCATTTTCTGCTGGTTGCGCCCCTGAGTATGCACGCTTAATATCTATTTTTCTACAATGCTTTTATCTACTCGTCGTCTCTGTTTGTCTGTTTCTCTGTCTGTTTCAAATCTTGCAATCAATTTTTGAGTCACTTCCTGATGATAGATTTTTTTCAAATTTTGCATACATGCTCAAAATAGAAGACAATGCAATATTCAATTATTAGTTTTACAATAAGTCAATTAATTTAGTTAATTTTAATTAATTTCATTTTTATATGGAAAGAAAAAATTATAATAATTATAATAATTATAAATTATAAATTATTATAAATAATATAAATTATAAATTATAAATTATTATAAATTATTATAAAATTATAAATAATTATAACTAAATAATTATAATTCTAAGAAAAAATTGATTGCAAAATTTGTGTTTTAATTACATATAAAAGCACTAGCAGTGCCCGTTGCGGCTTCGCTCGCATGAAATTAGAGAGTTTGAACCGTGCATCCATAGTAGAGATCAATTTTTTAGGTCTCGGCTCGGCCCGTCGACAACTTAGCCCAGCCCGTTTTAAAAACCCAAACTCCTTGCCCGGCACAGCCCGTCTGAATTAGGCCCGGCCCATTCTTACAGGCTTAGAAGTTCTATATACTTGATGAAAAACTTCGTCCCGTCCCACCTTGACTTCAGGTTTGGCCCGGCCCAACTGAAGACCCTAAAATCCCTAAAATATCTATATACTTGGTGAAAAACCTCGGCCCGTTCCACTTTGATTTAAGGTTTGGCCTGACCCGTGTGAAGACTCTAAAATAACGGCTTGGCCCGGCCGGTGATAAACTGAACTTAGCTACTTTTAACCGGCACAAAACTTCAAAATACTAATTTTTACATTTGTAGCACTTACAGTTTTTGAGTAGCAGTTATTTTGAAATCAAATAACCCTTTTTTCCACCCCACATTTGATGTCCTGGAAACCAAATTTTTAAAAAAATGTTGAAACACTTATATCATAATTTTTTGAGTAAATACTAAATACTAATTTTGACATCTGTAGCATTCACAGTTTTTGAGTAGCAGTTACTTTAAAAACCAAAGAAACTTTTTTCCACCCCACATTTGAGGTCCTGAAAACCAAAATTTCAAAAAATGGTGAAACACATATATCCTTATTTTTAGAGTAGAAACTAAATACTAATTTTTACTTTTGTAGCATTAACAGTTTTTGAGTATAAGCTACTTTAAAAACCAAATAACCCAATTTTCCAACCCACATTTGAGGTCCGGGAAACCAAATTTGTATAAAATGGTGAAACACGTATATCTTTATTTTTAGAAAAGAAACTAAATAATAATTTTTACATCTGTGGTATTTACTGTTTTTGAGTAGCAGTTACTATAAAAGACAATTAGCCTTATTTTCCACCCACATTTGAAGTCCTGGAAACCAAATTTTCAAAAAATGCTAAAACACGTATTTCATTATTTTTGGAGTAGAAACTAAATACTAATTTTTACTCCTGTAGCATTAACAGTTTTTGAGTAGAAGCTACTTTAAAAACCAAATAACCCAATTTTCCAACCCACATTTGAGGTCCGGGAAACCGAATTTTCAAAAAATGGTGAAACACTTATCTTTTTATTTTTCAAAAAGAATCTATATACCAAATTTCAGAAAAAAATTTTAGAAAAATTTTTTAGAAAAAAGTTTGTTTTCTAGTTTTTTCCCCTCAGGAGCAAAATTTTCAAAAATCCTTTCTTAGCGGATGTTTACGCTATAAAAGTAATATAAGTTCCAAATTTCACGTTCCTAGGATGAGGCGTTTGAGCTCGGCGTTGATTATGAGTCAGTCATCTGTCAGTCAAGACATGTTCTTTTATATATATAGATTGGGTTTTAAAAATTCGTTTTTAATTTACTTGTTAGTTTAAACATACATTCAGGACTGAGAGAAGAAGGGATAAAAAAGGGAGGGAGGAAGTCTGCCTCCAGCAGCCAGGGGGATGGGCTCTCCTGGTCTTAGGTACTTTTCCAAGATTTTCCAAAACCTTATACCTTTTTCTTCTCAAAATAGCTAATGACCGAGAACGAGGGAGTATGGATATGTAGATGCTTTTTAAATTCATTTGATTAACTTCACCACCAGTCTTTTTTTCTTGTTTGATATTTTGCAATTCTTGGAAGAGAAAATTAACCAACTTTTCGTCGTCCAAACAAGCTAAAATTTGAAATATAGAAGCTCCTTATGACAATGCATTCTATTAAATTTTGAAAATGTTCTGAAAAAAGTTTTTTTTTAAATTTTTAATTCAAAAAATGGGTTTAGCTATTTTTTTGAAAAATGACGAATCAAACATAAATATATTAATAATAACATTTATAAATTTAAATTGTGTTTGTCGTTTTAAAAGAAAGGCTTGCATCAAGTGAAAAACTACATATCATAAAATATAAAGGGTTTGTTTGTCGTAGGTACCTTTTTCAAAAATTAAATAAAAACTTCATACTTCTCCCTCCTTATCCCCTCTTAAATGATGCACCTGGATCCCTGGATGCATCTGACAAGCCAAAGTGTACACATTTTTATTGAATAACGAACAAGGTTAAACGTATTAACAAACAACTCGTCGCCAAACAGTACTTCAAAAACTATAAAATAATAATAATAAATTTGTCAGAACCGGCGAGTTCAACGGCTGCTAAAAAAATACTTAATCAAAAACTTTTAGTCTTTTTAAATAATAGAGATAATCAATTCTCTAAGAAACAGAAAACTTGAATTTTTATTATGATTATTTTTGTGAATTTGCTTGTTTTGTCTAGTTAGTATATCTGAGATTAAAATGTTACATGAATTGTCCATCAGAGAGATTGCAGTTGATCACATTCAGTTTTGAATAACATCATTTCAAGTTTTTCCAGTTGGACACGGAAAAACGTTATCGGCAAATTATATAGCCTGAATGTTCAAGGTCCGAAGCATATTGTTTTTAACGTGATTTGTTTTGTTGAATTTATTTATTAAAGAAAAAATTTGAAAAAAAAAATAAAGCAGTTAAAGTTTTACCAACAAATTCTAAAAAAAATATAATTTTTCTTTCAAATGGTCAAAATCATCAATAAATGCACACTGGTGCAGTTATTTAAACAATAAATACAGTTTTTGACAATTTTTTGACCCAACTTCCCAAATAATAACGTGCCTGTTAAACTGCCTGTCTAATAAATTTATCATCCACCTCCACTCTCCACAACCAGAAAATCCTGTGACCGCGCTTGCATCGGTCTGTACGGATTACGGAAGAGTTAGTGAGATGACGTGAACAGTGATGACGACAACCAACCATCATACTCCGTTCCGCTCTGCAATATTTTTGTAAACATGAACATACGAATCCAATTGGCTGCTTCACAGGCGCATTATTGGATGGGCGTGTGTAAACATCAGTGTCTGATTGGTCAGGAGTGGAGCGAGGTGGTGTCTACCTGCAGCTGCCGAAACCTCTTAATTACAGGTGACTTGTTTAAGTTTTCCATTGAAAATTGTAATTGAATAAAATTAATAATTTTTTTTAGCTACAACGCTTTTGTCTTTTATTTAACCTCTGAACAGGTGATGGAAAACAGTAACATTGGTTTCTTGAACCTCACCTCACACCTCCATTGTTCACTGAGTAGGGGTAGATGACAACTTGAAATTACATATACCTGTTTAGGTATAGAAGGTGATCGTTTTACAATAAAGAAAAGTTAAAAAGTACAGGTGTGAAATAATTCAGGTGTATAAGTTACTTCAAACAACTTCTTCGCCTTTCCATACCATATATGAATTGTTTATCGGGTCGATGGACACGCGCTGAAAAGGTTACAGTAATTTTATACAAGGGCCAATAACTGAGCTGGAAGTAAATTTAAATAAAATTCATCCCAGATGCTTGTGCGTTTATCTATGCATCTGTTTGTGTCTGTGCCTCTCTCTTTGTGTGTGTATGTTTATCTTCTTCTGCGTGCCTTAACAGTTCTCTCGGAGTGCCAACAGTTGAAAACCGGTTACAATTTGTTGCTGCATTAGTAGTCGGCTGGTGGACTGAAAATGTAAGAAAACGCTGGAAACTTGCATCACTTGAATACTGAATTTCAGTAAATTTAATATTCTTTTTATAAACACGTCACGTGACACATCAGTGATGTGCTGTGCCTTTTGGGGTGTGGGAAAAAAAGAGTGAAATTGCTTAATTTAATTTATTTTATTTTAATTTAATTAATAAAATAATATTAGGATAAACTATAAATTACTTTAATTGCAGATGATATTGGTGAAATATTTCTTAATTACATTTGTTCCGTAATAATGTAAATTTCCTACTTTTAAATTTTTTAAGATTATTATTATTATTGCGTTAATAATTAATTAAGCACTTTCAATTTTCTTCGGCTTTTTCGATTTGTGCTTATATATATATCATCAACAAACCAAATAATTTCTTTAAAGTGGTTCGCTTTGTTCTTTTTCTCCTGTTAACAAAAAAGTTTGAAACAATTAAATAAATAAATTAGAAAGATTGATAAAGAAAGAGAGAAGGATAAAGAGAGAGTGAGAAAAAAAGAGAATGAGAAAGAGAGAGAAAGTGAGAAAGAGAGAAAATTAGAGAGAAAAAGAGAAATAAAGAGAGAGAGAGAGAGAGAGAGAGAGAGAGAGAGAGAGAGAGAGAGAGAGAGAGAGAGAGAGAGAGAGAGAGAGAGAGAGAGAGAGAGTGAGAGAGAGAGAGAGAGAGAGGGTGAAGGAAAGATAACTTGTTGCCTCGGATGAGAAATTGTTAGACTCTCAATTACTGAATTACACATTAATTGGGGCTTTTGCGATATTCTTACCGATGCAGGAGTAACGCGCTGTTTAGGTTCAAAGCACGAACTCAAAGATAATATTTGTAGCCCGGTAGGCAATTTCTCATCTGTCACCTTCCATAAACCAGATCCGGTCAGATGAGCATCAATATGTTGCTGGAGTCAAGAAAGTATCGACCGAACCCGATCAGTCTAATTTTTGGATCCAACCAGGCCTGCCAAATAGGTACACCCTGATCGTTCAAAGTTCAGACCCGACCACACCCTGTCCAATCGCGTCTGACTGAGAACTTTGATTTGAAATGCCAATACTCTTAAATATGTCAGAGGTCATGACCGGGAAGAGATATATATATATATATACACGAATCAGTGATTGATAGACTGCAGAACTTTTATTACATAAAATAAAGATGACACACACAAACATAATTATTTATATATGTATGTATGTATGTATGTGTGTATGTATGTATGTATGTATGTATGTATGTATGTATGTATGTATGTATGTATGTATGTATGTATGTATGTATGTATGTATGTATGTATGTATGTATGTATGTATGTATGTATGTATGTATGTATGTATGTATGTATGTATGTATGTATGTATGTATGTATGTATGTATGTATGTATGTATGTATGTATGTATGTATGTATGTATGTATGTATGTATGTATGTATGTATGTATGTATGTATGTATGTATGTATGTATGTATGTATGTATGTATGTATGTATGTATGTATGTATGTATATATATATATATTTATATATATGCCAGTATAATTATAATTAACGAAATAATGTAAAGTTTATAGAGAGCTTGATTGAATCATTGAAGCTTGAAGACATTTTCATTTAGCAGAACCACGTGACATGATGTTTACTTGTTGAAAAGTTACAAGAAGCTGTTTGAAACTCGGTTGTAGATATTTTAGTTGTTATTATTATTATTATTATTATTATTATTATTATTATTATTATTATTATTATTATTATTATTATTATTATTATTATTATTATTATTATTATTATTATTATTATTATTATTATTATTATTATTATACCGGTACTTACCGTTTCGTTGCTGGTGCAGCCATAGGGAAATATTGTTTGTATGCATTAACATTGAAATGCTTAGCGAATTCAACTTCTACGCTTGGGGAAAATTACCGGGAAACAAGCTCCGAAAAAATGTTTTTTTCTCTCAAAAATTTGATGATCAATTCTTCCGTATTTTAAAGGGATTTTTTCCAAAAAAATCTTACTAGACCCACTCAAGTCCTAGCTCAGTCCAGTCCAGCCATATTTCTTCGTGAAATTACGTAAAGATAAATAGATTGATTGATGAGAAAATAAAAAGATGAAACGGATTTCTTATCAGTCGAAAGGGAAATCAGTTGAGCTTTCTCATAAATAAAATCCCTATAAACCACGGACTCGAAGATCAGCATTCACGTAACAACGATTAGTTTTTCATGCCTTTGATCGCTTGCTTGTTCGCTTGTGTGTGTGTGTGTGTGTGTGTTGACCGGCTCCCTAACAAGTAACAGGGTCAGTCAGGGACGTCCATTCGCGGGTCAGGAGGGGGTCCAAAAATTGCCTGAGAAGGGTAAAGCTGAAGCTTCCGAGGTTGGAGTGGGTCCTTTTTATGGATAGACGGTCCCCCTATGATGGTGAAGTGGGTCCCCCGAAACGTTTTAGTGGGCCCCTGAGATGTTTTAATGGGCTCCATGAAGTGGTAAGTGGTTTATTAAAAAATGTTTGGGAGGAAAAGAGAAAGGATCAAAAGAGGGTTTCGAAATTTTTTGGAAAAGTCTCTCTGAGTACACGGTCATCAGTTTTTTTAGAAGGAAATAATTCTCTTGATTTTTGTGAGAAATTGGTGGGTCCTGAGAACAAGCTGCCTCTCAAGGTTTTACTGAAATGACGTCCCTGGTGCCCTGGTATAAGTGTTTGTTCTTATGATATCATCATCATCATCGCCATCATCATCATCCT
>OZ022239.1:6126910-6191910 GCA_963978895.1 Erpobdella octoculata
GTGATGACTTTGATTTCTTCGTTGCACAAAGTATTCCAGGCAAGCGAGTTAATAAAAGGATTAGTTTTGAATATCTTCGTCAGTCGTGTTGTAGAAGAAGAAGTTTGAGTTTTAATAGTTGTTAGTAGCTAGTAGTAGGAAAGTAGGGCCTTGCTTTCGCTTTTATGAATAATAATAATTTACGGGTAAACAAGCCTATTAAACGATATTTATTTGCATAATATTTGACAAAGTTTATGTGGTAATAATGGCGCTGTCTTTATGTGTATAAATTAAAAATAGTTACATATATTCTTATTATTACTGTTTTTATTATTAGTATTAGTCTTATATCAAAAACTTTTAAGACAACCATTGCATCGCGACAGAAAAAAAGTTGCTGTTTACACTTTCAATAACTTTGGGGAAGAATCAAGAATCAATTCGGAGTTCACAAATTCTCCTTACTGTCTGCCCAAGTTAAGACTTCGACTTGATCAGTTGCTTTTCTTTAGCGACATGTTCTGCATTAAAACCTCGCCAGTGCCGGGAGTCGCACCCCACGAAGATCACTTCTTGAGGCCCCCCATAATATGGAAGAACTCCACCATAGCTCCTCCCTTGTGGATATTCAACCGGGATCTCAATATCTCGCGCCTGTCAGCATATCAGTCGAGCAGGAGTTCTTCGAATGAGAATAATAATAGAAGTGATGACTCCAGCTCCAATCAGGAGCCACTTTCTCCAGTCCATCTGAGAGCGTCATCGTCACCATCAATGACGTCACCTGCCTTGTCATCGTCGTCTTCTTCATCGTCGTCGTCTTCATCTTCGCTGCACTTGATTTCCAATAAAAATGGACAAAGTTCCGGTAAGCTCAAATTTGGCGTTGATGCCATTTTGGAGCTGAATTCAGATATGAAGATTAAAGAAATCGAAAGTTTGTGAATTTTTTTTTCTTAAACTAAATTTAGATTATGTGTAAAAAAACCATTTCGATATAACCGACTTTGTCCAAATATTTATGTTTTAAAATTCAGTCGTTATTAATCAAAATGTTTTAATATAATGATTTGTCATTATATTGCAGAAGACGAACCTTCAAATCGCGCAACAACATCACGACCAGCCTCACCACCTCCTCCACCACACCACCACCGTCGTTCATCCACCTCCGCAATCTCTCCACCCATCATCCACAGGACGAACAAAGCTCACGAACAGCCGGCAAACGACGAACCGAAGACCTGTCACGAACCATCATCAGAAAGAACATACAATACCGTAAACACCGAGAGAGAAGATGTAAACATGCCGTCTCCTACGATTACTCCCCACTCAGCCTCTTCAGATGACAGAAGAGCGAAGAGCTCAAATCTCCTCCACTCTCCAGCTTCGTGTGCAAGACCGACACACCCGTGTCCGCTTCAGTTTCCAGTCGCGCAAATCCCTCATCCACTGGTACCTTTTTTCCTGTCGTCAGCTGATGGAAATGCCGCAGTCGCCGCAGCTTCTGGTGGTGGTGGTGGAGCGGCAAATAGCAGCGACGTTCGACTGGCGCAGTTTCTAACGCAACAGCACGCTTACCACATATTTGCTCGCTCGAGAGCTCTTCAGGAGTCTGGAAGAGGTAAATTTGTTGTAATCATTAAAAAAAAAGAAACTTTACAACTTGAAAGACTTTTGTAGGCTTGTAAGCTTTCTGTAAGTGCTATTCAACATAGTATAAATAAACAGATTTCTTATTTTACATTCAAGCTCCAAATATGTAATCCCAACAATTTTTAGAGACTTCCTTATAATGTACAACAAATCTGTTAATAAATCGCCATTTCTTATGGTTTAACGTTTTTTTGAGGTTTTAAATACGTTTTTGATGTTGTACGACGAAGTGTGTTATAATGAGTGAGATGCAATATTTGTGTGTATGCATGTGTGTGTGTGTGTATGAATGTGAGTGTATGTGTATGCGTGTGTATACGTTGCGTATGTGTGTGTATGCGTGCGTATACAGTATGTATGCATGTGTGTCTGTTTGTGTCGGTTAGTTTGAGATTAAATGGTTGACTCTGAAATCTCAGGACAGTGGATTAGCCGTGGTGTAAGTTTTCATTAACTGTGAATAATACGGGTATAGCGCGGGTCGCGTGCACTGAACCTCCTAAACGGCATTGAATAAGGTTATTTGATAATTATTTTAAGAGCAAATTCCTGGAATATATCAACCTCTTTTCGAAATGACTATAATCTACAGAAGTAACATAGACTGAAGTACGTATGGTCGGCATTGACTGTGTGTATAGAAAACGTTTGATCTTACGCTAGAAACAAACGCTCCAAAACTTTTTTTTTTAGTCTTTCACTGTTATGATTTTAAGTGGAATTTTATTTGACGCAGTCTGAACGAATCTTTTTTGAAACATAATTACGTCGTAACTTCGCTGTTTCATATATGAACCATCATGGCTGGACAATAAGTATGTGTATATGTATACCTTATACACAATACCTGGACAATATATATATGTATACCTTATACACAATACCTGGACAATATATATATGTATACCTTATACACAATACCTGGATAATATATATATGTATACCTTATACACAATACCTGGACAATATATATATATGTATACCTTATACACAATACCTGGACAATATATATATATATATATGTATACCTTATACACAGTACCCACAATGGATGGGCTGGAATGTATTTTTTCTTGATGTAAAAGTGTTAAAACATTTGACCCGACCCGACCCAATCACTTTGGCCCCGACTGTGCCAACTGATCATGTAATTCTAGATACCTAGGTATCTAGAACTACATGGACTGATCATGGCCAATCAAAAACCAACAATGATAACAGCTAAGCTAAGTTTTGTATTAAGAAGTTTTAGTATTATTTTATTAACAAAAAAAATTTTAGGAAACATTTTAGATGGTAACTTGACAAATAAAATTGGAGTTCTTTGATCTCGTACGGGATTCATAGAAAACGATTTTTTTCACCTGCTAACGTTGCGAATCTTTTCTTTGATTTATTATATGCATTTCTTTTATCCTTTATTCATAAGACTGAACTATTAACTTTTTTTTATATACCATTTATTAATAACTATTTATATACCATTTATTAATAACTATTTATATACCATTTATTAATAACTATTTATACATCATTTATTATTAACTATTTATACATCATTTATTATTAACTATTTATATAACGTTTATTATTAACTATTTATATACCATTTATTATTCACTATTTACATATTTCTATACCATTTCTCTCTCCTAAGACAACCATTTTAAAATTTTTTAAAGTTCTAAATTCATGGACTTTTTAATGTATGAAGTCCATGATGGCATCCAGCCGCAGTACATTAATTATTAATTTGAACGACCACACACCGCACAACATTAAATATTGTCTTTTTTTCACTGCAACATCGCAATAAGAACTCGACTACTCAACACATAACATTTTTCCTACATCAAATGTTACATAGCTGCATCCAACATATTTTAATTTTTCAATATCCTATGTTATTATTGTTATTATTATTATTAATTTTTTAATTTCTTGTATTATTATTATTATTCTAATTATTATTTTCTGAACGTATACCCTGCATTAAACAATAGTTTCATAATAAAAACACAACACTACTTTTATGTTCCCAATATATATATATATATATAAAAAACAATTAACAATTTCTATAAATATGACTGTTTTCATGAACTTCATTATTAAAAGTATTTATGCATTCATTGCCATTTCATGAAATAAATCAATCATTAAGCCATAATTAAATAAAAACCATGTAGAAAAAACTTAAAAAAAACGAATCAGGTCCAAAAATACACGCTGCCTACAACATGTTACTTCTGAGGTTTAAACATTTCAACATTTCTCTTGAAAATGTACAATAGGAATAAAACTGAAACCAACCAGTTCATTCACTCATCGATAAGCTAATTAATTTAATATAACTAATTTAAGATTTAATATACCTAATTAAATTCATAACTAAACCAGCTTGATAAATAATATGCCTTATTTATATGAAGATATACCTAGTCGTAGAATAGCTAATTTCGCCAGTTTATCGGATGATATAAAGAGAAACGACAACACTGCCTCAATCATCGTTTAATTACCTTCATATTGATTTGAGTATTAAATTTTAGAAAATACTTATATTTAAGTTTGTTTGTTTGTCTGTTTCTTTTATTTTCCGTTCACGTGATTCTGCGGGAATTGTCTGCAAATTAAGCGCAATTTTTAGTTAAAAGCATTGAAGTGTCCAATTGAAGTGTCCAATTAAAAATGACTTTCGTGAAAAACGAAAAAGCAATGATAAAAACTGGATTTGTTTATTACCTATCTAGGACCAATGGTCATCCAGCAACAGAGTTTTCCATTTCCATACATGAATCCCGCCGCATTGAAAACGATTTCTTCCAACTTCCCACAACCACCATTTGCATATCTCCAAAGCTCCCACCAGGATTTCATAAACGCCATCAACATCGGCCACAGCAACGGCCCAGCAAACATCAACAGCTTGCAGCAACAAGCGACAGCAGCTCACCTTAAAAAGAAGCGCTCTTGGTCGAGGGCCGTCTTTTCAAATCTACAGCGGAAAGGCCTGGAAAAAAGGTTCGAAGTTCAGAAGTACGTTACTAAACCGGATAGAAGACAGCTGGCTGCCATGCTGGGTCTGACAGATGCACAGGTGATCACATTCATTCGTTGACTTAATTATAAAATATTAATCTTCTTGTTAGCAAAATATGAAAATACTTAACCAATTTAGCATTATAATGTGCAACATGAAATAAACTACTGTACCTCTGAATAAATTTACTACTAAATGATCAAATTTCCTTCAACTCCTTCAACCAATTAAAAGCTTTCATAAGCAATCATACCTACTTCTAAAAGTATGATAGGTACCTAAATCTACAAATTTCTACCAAAGCCAAAACACAGGGCGCAGGGATTTCACCGCCCACCGCACTTGACATTGACATGCATTTCCTCCAAGTTTTTCAGAAGGGATCTGTGTAATTATCAACATTAAAAATATAAACTTAAAACATTTAAAATATAAAATTCAACTGTTTTCTTTGCCCAATCAGGTCAAGGTTTGGTTTCAAAATCGACGAATGAAATGGAGACATCTCGAAGAATCGGCCAATCACAAAAGAAGCTCTGATTCCGGTCAAACTGGAGAGGCGACGAACTGTGACGAAGAAAAGATGTCACTTGATGATGCAAGCTGCTTCGACATTATCGAAGATGACTCAAAGTTTGATAAATCTGACATTGGTGACTCCGACGATGAAGATAATGGGCTGTATTAAGAAAAAAACTTTTTTTTTATTTCTCCGATGAATTCAAACTGTTTCGCGTTTGTTTCTTTGTTTTTTCAGTTTGAACTGCTACGTTGTGAGTTGTGATTTTGTTAGTTCGCTAATCAGGGTTTGTTTTGTTTGAGACATAGGTGAGTTACCTGTATTATTGTATTTTTGAGACTTCTTTGAGTGACTTGTATTGTTATGTTTTTGGGACTTTAATGAGTCACTTGTGTTATTGTATTTTGAGAATTCAATGCGACACCTGTATAATTCTATTTTATTCTTTTTTTTATTTAATTTCAATTGATTTGATTTGTATATTCGCAAATATGCGCAAATACTTGCCTAATAAGTGCGTGGATGGATGTGTTTGTAAATTATGTATTTGTTAAAATATTCAAAATTAAAGCAGCTGCCGGTTTTGCTTTAACTGCTTCACGATTACTAAGGATGCTTACTTTTGTTGATTTACCTTTGTCATGTTTTCATGAAAACTAGAACTCAATCTAAATTACGTGCGTAAACATCATGAAACCATCATGAAACCACATTTACATCACAGTCAAAGACAAACTCAAGCTACTCGCACAATTACCTCATCGAGTTCATAGTTTAGATTTACCGTGGGTATTTGGCACTGTTCGGACTATTTTAAGCTTCCAGAAGCGTCTCCATCTAAATGCATATCATTTAAATTTAAGGTAAGACTTGTGGCTACGTTAGGCATTATCCCATCTCTCATCTCAACTTTTGACAGAGGCAGACGTGAATTGATGAGTTTAGAGAACGGGTCATTTCATCTAGAAGATTCAAATTCAGAACAAACCTTTATTTTATGAAAGAATGATGCGCTACGTTGTTTTCTACAACTATGAATGAAGTCGTTTTTCTCAATTGTAGCAACTAATTGTCAGAAGTATATACGGACACAGTACTGACCTACTTAGTGACACGGACACAGTACTGACCTACTTAGTGACACGGACACAGTACTGACCTACTTAGTGACACGGACACAGTACTGACCTACTTAGTGACACGGACACAGTACTGACAGTACCTACTTAGTGAGTGTGAAAAATAGCGTTCTCGAAGTGTCTTTCTAAAGGGTTTGTTTCAAATGATTTGCATGGCTGTATATAATAACGGTATTTTTTATTGTTTTTTTTATGAAAAGAAAGAATTTAATATGCAATTACATAAAATGTAATTTTACAGCATTGAGAGTGATCAGAAATGTTTCTTCTCGTTGTACCTACCCTACCTACTATTTCAGCACTCACTACGAACGCAGTCATTACATCTTCTAATCTAGAATATAATCGCTGTGATTAAAATTCTTACAGCCGTCGAGACTGGCCAAATTGAAAATTTACAAGAAGGCTTCTTCACGAGAGGCAAATGAAGTGGAATGTTCTTCTCGTAAGCGCTGAAAGACTCGTTCGAACAAACAATTTACAAATCTTCGGTTGTCAGAACTTTGATTTTTCAAGGAACGACCTGTAAACAATGGCTGTCGATCAGAAGCGAACAGAAATTTACATTTCACGGAGGTGTGATTGATTGGAACAATCTGCAAGAAGAAGGTCTGGTGAAAGACATTAACAAGTTCAGTCACTGGAGAACTTTGTCAAACTTTGGATAGTCAATGAGAGAAGGAGAGAGTCTGAGAGAGTGAAAGAAAGAGAGTGAGAAAAAGAGAAAGTGAAAGAGAGAGAGAGAGAGGTGTGGCGGATTAACGACTAGCACACTGCAAATTTTTGAAAGACATCGAATGACGAAAAACAGAAAAAATAAGATATGCATTGCTAGATTCCGTGTTCATAGAATGAGTAGAATCCATAGATATCTTTGATCAAATCAAATAACCACGAACCGTGCATGGAGAGGAATTTCATAACTTGGTTTTTCATAACTTGCAAAATTTCTACATCTATATATATAAAAATGAATGTTTGTATATATGTATATATGTTTATATGTTAATGTCCTTTATGCATTGCTACACCATTCATCCGATCGTAATGAAATTTTCACACAACCTTGAGAGTCAATGGGAGTCAAAAATAAAAAAAAGTTTTTTGAAATCCGTCACAAAATAAGCGGAGCGGAGCGGGTGAGCGAGCGGGAACTATATATATATGTATGTGCGTATGTATGTGTGTATGTATGTATGTATGTATGTGTATGTGCATGTATGTGTGTCTGTGTGTGTGTTTATGTATGTACTAGCGGAGATACCCGGCGTTGCCCAGGTTTTTTAGAGGTTTTTCTAATGTTTGTCTCTTTCTCTCCCATTTCCTTTCCCACCTGCTTTCCCACTCCTGTTCGCTTTCCCGTTTTCGGTCGTTTTCCCGCTGCCGGTCGCTTTCCCGCTCCCGGTCGCTTTCCCGCTCCCGGTCGTTTTCCCGTTCCCGGTCGCTGTCCCGTTCCCGCTCACGTTTGCTCTCCCATTCCCGCTCACGCTTGCTTTTCCGTTCCCGCTCGCTGTCCGTTCCGGGTCGCTTTCCCGTTTCTATAATAGACAAACTAACCCACAAACATTCATATATATATATAGTCTTAGCAAATCTATTTTACGTTTTATAGGCTAACAGAAGTTATGAAAGAATGTAAAAGAGAAAATGAGCGTGAACGGGAACGGGAGAGCAACCGTGACCGGGAATGGGAGAGCAAGCATGACCGGGAACGGGAGAGCAAGCGTGAGCGGGAACGGGAAAGCGACCGGGAACGGGAAAGCGACCGGGAACGGGAAAGCGACCGGGAACGGGAAAGCGACCGGGAACGGGAAATCGACCGGGAACGGGAAAGCGACCGGGAACGGGAAAGCGACCGGGAACGGGAAAGCGACCGAGAACGGTAAAGCGACCGGGAACGGGAAAGCGACCGGGAACGGGAAAGCGACCGGGAACGGGAAAGCGACCGGGAACGCGGAAAGCGACCGGGAACGCGGAAAGCGACCGGGAACGCGGAAAGCGACTGGAATCGGGAGAGCAAGCTTGGAAGGAAACGCGAGCAAGAGAGAAAATCGATAACAAAACTTCTGAGCGGGAAAGCGACCGGGAGCTGGAAAACGACCGAGAGCGGAAAAGCGACCGGGAACGCTACGAAAACGGGAAAGTGGAGAAGGGAACGGGAGCGAGAGAGACAAACATTAGAAAAACCTCTAAAAACCCCGGGCAATGCCGGGTAACCCCGCTAGTTACTTATAAATCTGGTTATTCAGTTTTTAATGTCACTCCTATATTTATCACAGCTGACAACCATCGTTCATCAACTGTATTTGTTTTCTGTGAAATTATATCTTTGACTTCTAGCGGTATCGACTATCGATACAGTGATGATGATGCACTCCTAAATGTCAGCACCTGCAGCAAAGTCTTTTTGTAAAATCATTGCCGAAAAATCTCATCTTGATGAGTAATGATTAGTATATTTACGAAATTCAAATTCACTTGAGTAGCTTTGGACAGGTGCTGGGGTTGCGAATGGCTAATGAAACCATTGATATACTGATTGCAGCTGATTTTTCTGCGATCAAGACACTGAAATCACTCCCAATTTCGGCTAGGTTTATCCAAAACGTTGAGACTATTTTAAATGAAAATATTGATTTTTATATGAAGTTGGAAAATAAAAATGTAAAACACTGAGTCTTCTTAATTTTTAATAATAATATTTGATAGAAAAAATGTGCCAACCTTTAAAAAAAGTTGGGAAAAAGTTGAAAAAAGTTTAACTATTTTTTTTAGTTTAGTTGAAACTTTTTTTTTACATTAGTTGCAAATAATAGTTTGACTAAAGTTATTTAGTTAAAAGTTAGTAAAGGTTTTATTTAAAAAAATATAGTTTGTGCCCATCTCTGGACGTGAAATAATTTTAAAGATTGTAAACAGTTTTACTAATAACTTCTCAACAATCTCAACCAGCCTTTCTTCTTAAAAACTGATGACTGAAGAAGAGGAGGTTTCCGTAGGACGCTAGATAATTTTCAAAAATTTTAAGAACTTGTTAAAATTTTATACCTATTTTTTCAAAAATGTTTAGACTTTTTTGCTTGAATTTCCAGCCCACATTTTAAAGCGAAGCCCCACTTTGCTGGCGACGCAATTTTTGCACTGTGGAAAACTGCTCAAAAGAGCCTATTTCTTGCGATTCATTGACACCTGCATCCAGGGGTGTCATTTGGGGGGTACAAGGTGGCGGTTGTTTTCGGAAAATTTTGGAAAAAGTACCTACCCATCTACACCCCGGTAATTAGCTATTTTTGGAAACAAAAGTGTATAGAGTTTAAGAACTTTTTCTTGAAAATGTACCTCCAACTACCCCCCATAGTTGATTTTTTTTTTTGAAAATGTAACACTTCCCGGTCATCAGATATTTTTTGGACGCAAAATGTATAGATTTTTTAGAAAATTTGTACAGAAGAAATTATCGGAAAAAGTTTGGTCTTTCCAAGGAATTGCTGAAATGACGCTACCGCGCATCACCAAGCTGACGAAAGATTCAACAACCACATGTCTGCAGCCGGTCAGATTAGTGCATTTCTGTCAGTTTGTGTCAATAAAAGCTTTTTTAAGGAAATTGTTAAGGCTGGTAAGTTGTACCATAAGTTTTTGCCCAGCGATGGATGAGTTTGGAAGTTAGTAGGTTATATACATAGATATCTATGTTTATATATTATCATTTGTGTAGATTTTAATAAATGGTTAATTTGCATTTAATTTTTTTGAAAAAACTTTGTGGTTGAAATAATATTACAAAACCATTCATAAAAACGTTTTGCGTATGATAAAAATCTTGTTACCCCTCCACTTCTAATAAAACAATATAGGCTGGCCTACACACACACACACACACACACACACACACACACACACACACACACACACACACACACACACACACACACACACACACATATATATATATATATCTATATATCTATATATATATCTATATATCTATATATATATCTATATATCTATATATATCTATATATCTATATATATCTATATATCTATATATATCTATATATATATATATATATAATACATATTCTATATACTCATATGGGCCTACAGCCTGTGCCGAAAATCACCCGCTCGCAAGACCAAGACCCCTCCACTTGCCTCCCTCTAACTTTTTTGAATACGCCACTGTATATATACTATACTAGCAGTGCCCGTAGCGGCTTCGCTCGCATGAAATTAAAGAATTTGAACCGTGCATCCTTAGGTGTCGGCTCGGCCCGTCGACAACTTGGCCCAGCCCGTTTCAAAACCAATATTCCTGGCCCGCACGGCCCGTCTAATTTGGGCCCGGCCCGTTTTTACAGGCCTAGAAATTCTATATACTTGGTAAAAAACTTCGGCCCGTCCCACCCATATATATAGAATAGATATATCGGCCCGCCTGTTGTTTAGGAAGGCTTTTAGCGAGGCAGCCTAGTAGACCGGAGATCCAAAAACGAAGAACTGAGAGTTACAACCGTATAGTAACTTAATCAAGTATTTTTTTAAGAGAAAAAAAAGAATTTTTTATGTACAAAATAAATTTTTAACTTTATAAAAATTAGCAAATTTTTTTTTATAAAAATTTCAGTTGACATTGAATTTTATTTGCGTAGTCTCGAGTTCGATGGTCTATTTATGTCTATTTAACGTCGCCTGTGTTATCGGTAAATTAGAATTGTATATTTTTTATGTCGAAAATCGCGTTAAATTAAAATAAAGCTCATATCAACTACTTTTAGCTATAAGAAATCGACGTTTCTGTTTCTTACAAACTGGAGTTTAGTCTCCGCTGTCGTACCAAAAATAGATTAATACAAATAATGAATATTCATGGATCCAAAAGACTCTAAATCGTTTTTTCGGAGGCCATCTTGGCATCTCACTCAAAACCTGCTCATCTCCGATATATCTATTCTATATATATGGTCCCACCTTGACTTCAGGTTTGGCCCGGCCCGTCTGAAGACCCTAAAATCACTAAAATGTCTATATGCTTAGTGAAAAACCTTGGCCTGTACCACCTTGATTTAAGGTTTAACCTGGCCCATAAAAAGACCCTAAAATAACGGCTTGGCCCGACCGGTGATAAACTGGACTCAGCTACTTTTAACCGGCACAAAACCTCAAAATACTAAGTTTTACATCTGTAATGGTTGCAGTTGTTGAGTAACAGTTATTTTAAAATCAAATAACCCTTATTTTGACCCCACATTTGAAGACATGGAAACCAAAGTTTTAAAAAAGGGTGAAACACGTATATCTTTTTTTTTTTGGAGTAGATACTAAGCATCTGCGTCCCGATATCGTTATCTCGAATTCAATCGAGATTTCAAAACGATACGGGAGATCCCGTATCGCCATTGAACCGATACAGCCTGCGGAAGAAATCCCGTATCTATATAATTAGCGATACTTAAAATTTCATTCCCGATTAAAATCTCGAAAATATCGAGATTTTTAACAAATATTTTCCATTAAATAAAGTCATACATATTTAATTAACGATTGTCACAACTGTGAATATTTGCAATTGATTCAACAACTATTATCATCCCCACTTTAAATTCGGTTTTCCAGACAGCCTGTAGCCCCATTATTTACTATTTTTAGTCTGGGAACCGGCAGCAAAAAAGCCACGCTCCTCTTAGGCTGCTAGTCGAGCTCTGCATACTACTGATACTACAAGCCCTACAAGGCAATCGTACTCGCTGACATCGATGACTATTATTATTAATGAGAATAATGAGTAATGTAATAGTAATGATCATTCTATGTTTATGTTTTGGTTTAGTCTGTTTGATAAACCTATTTTTTAAATTTGTTACATAGAATTGGAATGATTATTTTAGTGTTTCGATATCCGTAATTGACCGTAATAGTAGCTCATCTAAGATACATCTTTATAATCTCGATGATATTCTTGGTTGTGTGTGAGTATGTGTGTGCCACCTGTAGTGTGCACGACAGTGCCGTAGCCCGTATCGTCTGCAGCTGGAATTCGAAACTTTCTCAGCTTCTTTCTTGCTATTGCTAACCGCATTCGCCATCGCCTATAAATAAACACGCTGGTTTTTTCACTTTTTTAATTCCTGCATAGAGGCACTTTCTCGTGTTTGTCATCATTATCATGCCGCGTCACTAAATAAAGTAAATAAATACTTTCTATCGGCGGTAGCGTTTTATTTAGAGTCTAAATTTAGACAAATAGATGTACCGAAACTAAACAAATGAAACTTATTTCAAGTTGTAAAAAAAAATTAAATTTGGTAAATTTTTATAAATTTTGAAATTTTTTAATATTTATATATTTTTTTTCAATGAATTTCTTTAATGTAGTTATTAATATTGTCTGTCGCGTATAGTTCATTATTCTATGTTATCTCTAGGCAAAATTTCCGCTTCAGTCGAGATCCCGAAATCGTATCGTATCGTATCGATATCGTATCGTTATTGTTCGAAGCGTCTCGTATCGTATCGTTTAATTCGGGGCAAATTTCAGAAATCGTATCGTATCGTATCGTTCCAAAAAAATAACGGGACGCAGAAGCTTAGTAGATACTAAGTATTAATTTTTACATCTGTAGCAATTACAGTTGTTGAGTAGCAGTTACTTTAAAAACCAAATAACCCTATTTTCCACCCCACATTTGAAGTCTTGGAAACCACATTTTCAAAAATTGGTGAAACACGTATATCATTATTTTTAGAGTAGAAACTAAATACTAATTTTTACTTTTGTAGCATTCACAGTTTTTGAGTAGCAGTTACTTTAAAAACCAAGTAATCCTATTGTCCACCCCACATTTAAGGTCCTGGAAACCAAATGTGTAAAAAATGGCGAAACACGTATATCTTTATTTTTAGAATAGAAACTAAATACTAATTTTTACATCTGTGGTATTTACAGTTTTTGAGTAGCAGTTACTTTAAAAAACAAATAACCCTATTTTCCACCCCACATTTGAAGTCCTGGAAACCAAATTTTCAAAAAATGCTAAAACATGTATTTCATTATTTTTGGAGTAGAAACTAAATACTAATTTTTACTCCTGTAGCATTCACAGTTTTTGAGTAGAAGCTACTTTAAAAACCAAATAACCCAAAAAATGATGAAACACGTATATCTTTTTTTTTGAGTAGATACTAAGTATTAATTTTTACATCTGTGGCAATTACAGTTGATGAGTAGCAGTTACTTTAAAAACCAAATAACCCTATTTTCTACCCCACATTTGAAGTCCTGGAAACCAAATTTTCAAAAAATTGTGAAACCCGTATATCATTTTTTTTAGAGTAGAAACTAAATACTAATTTTTACTTTTGTAGCATTAACAGTTTTTGAGTAGAAGCTACTTTAAAAACCAAATAACCCAATTTTCCAACCCACATTTGAGGTCCGGGAAACCAAATTTCAATTTGTAAAAAATGGTGAAACACGTATATCTTTATTTTTAGAAAAGAAACTAAATAATAATTTTTACATCTGTGGTATTTACTGTTTTTGAGTAGCAGTTACTATGAAAGACAATTAACCTTATATTCCACCCCACATTTGAAGTCCTGGAAACCAAATTTTCAAAAAATGCTAAAACACGTTTTTCATTATTTTTGGAGTAGAAACTAAATACTAATTTTTACTCCTGTAGCATTAACAGTTTTTGAGTAGAAGCTACTTTAAAAACCAATTAACCCAATTTTCCAGCCCACATTTGAGGTCCGGGAAACCGAATTTTCAAAAAATGGTAAAACACGTATCTTTTATTTTTCAAAAAGAATCTATATACCAAATTTCAAAATCTCCTCATTTTTGGTTTTCGAGATATATATTGCTTTAGAAAAAAGTTTGTTTTCCAGTTTTTTCCCCTCAGGAGCAAAATTTTCAAAAATCCTTTCTTAGCGAATGTTTACGCTATAAAAGTAATATAAGTTCCAAATTTCACGTTCCTAGGATGAGGCGTTTGAGCTCGGCGTTGATTATCAGTCAGTCATCTGTCAGTCAGTCAGTCAGTCAGTCAGTCAGTCAGTCAGTCAGTCAGTCAGTCAGTCAGGACATGTTCTTTTATATATATAGATACACTGGTATATATCAATGGTACTGAATGTTCGTTATTGTTCTTGTTCTTTAGTCATTCATATTTAATTTATAACTTAGATTCACTTTTTCATAACAAATATCTGTTGCTTCCGTACACGAAGCCAATAAATAATGTCTTGCATTGGAAGGTTTTGTTACACAGTTTACATTTAAGTTTAAGCTTTAATTTCTAAAAAAAACAAGATGAAGAACGGTGACTTACAGAAGCAAATGTTACCGAATGGGCCGACGTCTTTGTGCTTCAATAAAGAGGAGTTCATGAAAGTAAGCCACGCCAAAGTTCCTCATGTTTTTTTAAACTTTAACTTACAGTATAAACATCCTTCCTTGTTACGGCTAAATATAGGAATTTAGTTATTTTTATTTGCTTAATAGCCTTAATAGAATCTGCTACTTTTTTCTGCAGGATGATTTTAATGTGGAGCATTTCATAGTTGGATGTAGGAGGCATGCACCTCTTGATGTGGTCAGAAGTGATCTTCATCTTTACTTGAAAATCCTCCAAAGTGCCATGATTGAGTTGATCAACAAGGACTATGCAGATTTTCTTAATCTTTCTACTAATTTGGTAGGTTATTGACTAATTCAGTTTTTTGTCTTAAAATTTCAGATCCTTAGTTAACTAATATGAAGCATGCAGAACGAAAATCTGATATAAAAAATTCTATTTTAAGGTTGGAATGGATAAGGCCATCAATCATTTGATTCAACCACTGAACAATATTAAATCAGAAGTCATGGCAAGTTCAATTCAAACAAATTAGTACTCATTCAAACTGTCTTGCATTTATATTAAGCAAATTTTTATTAAATTTCAGTCTGTCAAAAATGCAATAAATGAAACAATGAATACCATTGAAGAGAGACTGAAGCAGAAAAATAAAATTAGAGAGAAGAAGGTGTTTATTATTACTATTTTTTTTAGAGAAGTTTACATATTGTAAACTCTCAGGGTTCAATGTTATTATATCTCTGTATTTTGCTTAATTGTATTCTCCATAATTGTATGGTAAAGGTTGATATTTTTCCTCTTACCAAGTATAAATGATAAGTTATAAAAGAAATTGTTATCGGATCTTTTAATTGAAGTAATTATGTAGCTTTAGCCTAAAATTGTTTTCTATATGGATGAAATGTTTTTCGCTTTGAAATGAACAACATCATTTTTTAAATGTTCAAGGAAAGACTTGTGAGCATGATGAAAATTATAAAATCATTAGAAGAAATGGAAAGCCTTCTTGGGATCGCAGATGCATCTGACAAATCAGATGTCCACAAGCCAGCCAATCGGTCAGTGTTATTTATTCTTATGATTTTTTTGTTCTCAATTAGTTTATAATGGTGATTAAATAGAAGATTGTATTTGCAAGTTTAGGTGTTATTATTTATGTATTTTATCTGATTGGTTGATTGATTGATTCTTTGAATTAAATTGATTTTATTAAACTTGTTTAGCTGGGATTCAAGTAGTGATCAGCTGATTGAAAGAGTTGCTGCCGAATTCAATCAACTTCAATTCCATGTCAATAAATACCAAAGCCTGCCATTGGTTGTCCAGATAGAATCTGTAATAATTTAGTATTTTTTGTAATTTTTTTGAAGATTAGCGAAAAGAGTTAGTTAACTTTGCGAGACACTCAGGCCGAGCAATGCGAATAAACTCCTTGCTTAAGGAAGCTACATGGGTGCATCTCGCCACAGTGCCTCTTGAATAACTAAAGGCAGATGTTTAAGGTGCCTGCCTCCACACACCCTACACGGACGCTGGCCGGTGAGATTTGAACCACCAACCTTAGGCAGACAGGCATTAATTATCGCATTACCACCAGCTTTGCTTGATCATCTCCTAATTGGAAAAATTACTCGTGCAGAGGATTAAAGCCATAGCAGACACTCTGGCTTACAGTCTTGAGGCTTCACTCAAAGAGTGTTTCATGGGCATGGACAAAGGAGATCTGGTCAGCTGTTTGAGAACGTATGCTTCTATCGACAAGGCTGAACAGGCGGAATCGATATTCAGACACGTTGTCGTTAAAGAATACATGCAGGAGGTTCGAGTGGAACTTTTTTTTTGTCGATTTTTATGATAATTATGATGTTAAAGTTTAATTTCTGTTGTTTTATTTCTGAATAAATTACACAACGATATTTGACTTTTTGCAGGTCATAAATGACCAAGCCATGAGAGACAAAGGCCTTGGATATATCTTTGATAGAATTTTGGAATTCATTCCTAAGCACTGCACGAGGGTTAAATCAGTTACTTCTGGGTGAAACTTTAAGCTTTTGTTTCAATTCTTTTATAATGATTCTTAGTGTTATATTATTTTAAATGTTTTACTGTATAATATTTATATTATAATATTTTGTAAATAATGTTTATTGAGTATCTGTTTGATATATCAGTTCAACAGATGCAGTGTTAGGCTATGATTTCATCGTAAACGCAGTTTGGCCAGAAATTGTCTCCAATCTCGAGTATAGAATGCCTTCTTTGTTTGCTCCTGGAATTCCAGAAACTTTCCATGAGGTTATTTTCGTTGCTTATATTTTAGGGGCTTCGTTTATTTATTCATCACAATGTCAGCACGAGTTAAATATCTCCTTTGCCGAAATAGTTAAACAAAAACCAACCCGACCACATAGTCAAGTCAATATAAAACACAAAAGCAGATGGAAAAAATTAGAAAACACCACTCTCCTCACATTAGTGTCATTTAATTAAGTTAATGGAAATTGAAACAGATTTATTAAAAAAAACTGAAATATAATTGAAATTGAAATACAATCAAAAGAAGAAATAGAAAACATAAATAAAGGTAATTTTTATTAATATAAATTGAAACGGAAATAGAAATTAAAATCAAAACTTAAGTAACATTACCTCGCACTTAATAAATTTTCTTATGCTAAAAAACATTTAGGAATGCCCTGACACTACAGCAGGGGTGGCCAATTGCGGCCCGCGGTCTGTCAATTGGCGGCCCGCTCTGCTTTGTTTAAATATTTGAAATTTATAGTAAAATATTTTATAAAATTCCTTAAAATTCGAAAAATAGTACAAAAATTATATATGCCAGCAGGGTTTCAAATGGAGTTGGTTGAGCTGCATTGAAGATGATGAGTTTATTTGGCAATACATACATATGTGAGCTGAAATTTTCCAGAATGAAGTGCAATAAGTCGGTCCACAGGGCCAGACTTACTGATAGTCATTTGCACGACATCTTGCGCATATCAGTGGCTGCATTTGATGCTAATGTAGAACAAGTTCAGGTTTCGCACTGAATGACAATTGCTTTTGAACAGTTAAAATACAATGTTTTTTGTGTCAACAATTCTATTTTGCGATATAGATATTTTTATAAACAGTTTTTTTTACTTTTGTAATAGTTAACTTTAATAAGTTTACTACCAAAATTAAATAGTTAGCAGTCAGCCAAAATTGAATAAAATTTCATGTTTATTTGAGATGCTTTGTGTGTTCAACCAGCTATTATTGTATATAACTTTTTTAGTTTACATAACGTGTATCCAAATGCTTTGTTGTTGGTTGGGGGTCGTCTCAGAGCCCACTGTAGAAAATTACAACGCTCCTCCAGAGAGAATTTTGCCTTTCAGACCAGCGGCCCGCCGTATGTTTCAAAAATATGGTAATGGCCCTCTTTCTCAAAAAGGTTGGCCACCCCTGCACTACAGGCTGAGGCAATCTATTCCACTCTTTGATTACTTTATTTCATAAGAAATTCTTCCTGCAATCTTTATGTTCAATATTTTTTCTCCAGCTTTCTGTTATGACCTCATATTTGTTTATGTGGAGATGTTCAAGATTTTCACATATTTATTAATAGAAATATAGAAGTAGCCATCAGCATGATTTGTTCTTTTTTTTAGAGATATCTGTCAAGTATGAGCTTCCTCAACAAGTTTGAACGTCACCTGTCATCACAAGCCAGTGTCAAACGACTTCGCAGCCACCCGAGTTATGCTTCCTTCATGTCAAAATGGAGTGTTTCTGTTTACTTCCAAATAAGGTTCCAAGATATTGCAGGCCAACTAGAAGTGGCTCTTTTGCATCCTTTTGCTTTATCATCCGACGTAGCTGATGCTCAAAATTGTAAGTTGTCATTTTTTAAATGTTCAATTTGTTTTTTTTTAAATCCTGAATTTTTGAATTAATTTTAAAATTAATTAATCTTTTTTCATTTAAAATGTAAAATACTCAATGTATAAAATTAGCATCTCGATAGCGAAAAGTCACCAGCAGGAAACATATAAAAACTTGATCTTTCAGACAGTCAAAACTTCAGTCTGGCAGTCACCGGTTTGCTGTGCTCGTGTTTGACGAGATGTTGGTCACCTGAGATTTACCTGGACGTTCTGCTTCATCGGTTCTGGAGACTTTCACTCCAGTTGGTATCAAGGTATGGTACTTGGGTTAACGAAGTGTCACAAGAGGTTAGTTATTTTTTTTCTTTATTTTCTATTTATTTGGTCCAAAGTTTTTTGCTTATATATTCTATTTTCTTGAATATAACGTGCACCCAGATAGGTGTTAAAATAGATGAGTCTTTTTTTAATCAGAAAATAAAACTAGGTAAAACCTATTCTCAATTTTATTCTGAATAGGCTTTACCTATTACACATTGTTGGATTTAAAGGAAAACATTCTTTTTTTATAATCTCTCCGGGTTCATCTGGGTCTGTGTTATATTTGATAAATATGGTAATATAATTAATACATAATATAAATATAAATTTTATTACGTTTTTTATAGTTGTGTATATATATTTATTTATTTAATATGTATAGCTGTCATCTCATCTAGCAAATTCTGCTGGCAGCGGTATCCTTCCTCGCGTTGAATCCGTATCTTCGTTTCATTTCCCACGAAAATCTCTCGATCAATCAGACCCGTCCAACAGCCTCCCTGCAACTATTCCTCCTACGAGTAGTACACCATCTCTCCAGTCTTTCAACCATCTCCCCCACCACCATCAGCAGCAGCAACAACACACCAATGCCATTCCTTCAAGTTCTCCGGTTCTCGGTTCACGGGATTGCATTGCACTTCTCTCTGATATCAGGAAGTTGATAGTCGCTGTGAGAATTCTTTTTTTTTTGTAATAATTTTTATTTGCTCGATATTCGTGTTTGGTTGTTATTTATGTTTGTTGTTGTCTAATTTTAGCTCGGAAGCATATTTGAAAACAATATTTTACCAATCATATCGAAAGCTGATGGAATCAATTTAAACCTTCTGAAAGGTTTGTCTAATATATTTTCATCTTGAATGTAATTCTCTGTTTTCTTATCCTAACTGTTTATTTTTCAAATGTTCATTTTTCTTCATCTTCGAGTTTCAGTTGAAGATGTAATAGACATTCTTTTTCATAATGTTGTGTTTTTTAAATGCTTGTATTAACTTTCGCTTGTCCGGATGTCTATGTAATGCCAACGGGATGTCCTGGGAAGTTTAGAAATTTGGAAGATCATTATAGAATTAACCCACTTCAAAGAAGTTTAAAGTTTAATTAAACAGAAATAAATATTAAAAAATTTAAGAAGCCAAATTTATTAAAAAATAATTTAAAGAATCTTAACAATAATGACAACAAAAACTTTCATCGTCACAGTAAATATAAGCATTTTTTTTACTATTCACCGGGGTGATATTTTTACGACGTCGCTATGAAATTTTATCACAGTCTTAAAAACATTTTTTAGTTTTTAAATTAACTTTCACTTGTTGATGATGAGCTCTAAAATTTGATTTAAAACATTTAAAGCAAAATTTTTCCCAGATACTCTTTCCATGGACCGTTCACTCATATTTTTCTATCAATTTTATAGGGGAGGCTTTATATTCCTGTTCTGTCACTGATCCACAGCTGTGTTTTATTCTCTGTTTTAGCTGATTATTATTAAAAAAGCTTAGGATTAGACACATTATTTATAAAGTATTTAATTTAACAATGCATTTTTACTGTTTCAGACGCCTGGAAAGATGGGGAAACTTCGCTACTTCATCATGTAACTATATTAACACAATTTCTATCTTCTGAGATTACCATTTCGTGTGCAAGCCATCTCAAAGCTGTCAACAACATTCCAAGATTGTTCAAGAGAACCAACAGGGAGGTCAGTCGGTGCATATCATCATCCCTCTATTGACTATCTTTTTACAGGCACCCACAAAAGCTTCATCATTCGTTCAAATCCTTCTATTGACTATATTTTTACAGGCACCCACAAAAGCTTCATCATTCATTCAAATCCCTCTATTGACTATATTTTTACAGGCACCCACAAAAGCTTCATCATTCATTCAAATCCCTCTATTGACTATATTTTTACAGACACCCACAAAAGCTTCATCATTCATTCAAATCCCTCTATTGACTATATTTTTACAGGCACCCACAAAAGCTTCATCATTCATTCAAATGCCTCTATTGACTATATTTTTACAGGCACCCACAAAAGCTTCATCATTCATTCAAATCCCTCTATTGACTATATTTTTACAGGCACCCACAAAAGCTTCATCATTCATTCAAATCCCTCTATTGACTATATTTTTACAGGCACCCACAAAAGCTTCATCATTCATTCAAATCCCTCTATTGACTATATTTTTACAGGCACCCACAAAAGCTTCATCATTCATTCAAATCCCTCTATTGACTATATTTTTACAGGCACCCACAAAAGCTTCATCATTCAATCAAATCCCTCTATTGACTATATTTTTACAGGCACTCACAAAAGCTTCATCATTCATTCAAATCCCTCTATTGACTATATTTTTACAGGTACCCACAAAAGCTTCATCATTCATTCAAATCCCTCTATTGACTATATTTTTACAGGCACCCACAAAAGCTTCATCATTCAATCAAATCCCTCTATTGACAATATTTTTACAGGCACCCACAAAAGCTTCATCATTCATGTCAAATCTCCTCAAACCCCTGAGAGATTTTCTTGATGAAAACAAACAACACCTCGCTGAGGAAGATAGAAAACAACTGACAGTTGCCGTCACACAGAATGTCACTGAACAGTTAGTATTGATTGGAAAAGTTTTTTTTTAATTTTTTGTTTATTGCTTTTTTATTCGAACTTAAATGATTATTATGTCTCAATCTGAAAGGTTAACTTTAAAGATAGTGTACACTTCAATGTTATCTCTTTCTCTTATTCAAATGATCATTTCTGACATTTAAATCTTCAACTCTCAAAGGTTTATGTCAGTAACGAGTGAGGTGCTGACTTCTGTCAAGAAGATGGAAGAAAGCCTGAAGAGGCTAAAAGCAGCCAGAGGAACCAGTGCCAACATGGGTACACAGGGAATGAGTGACGATGACAAAATCAGGTTGCAACTGTCTCTCGACATTCAAGAGTTTGCATCCCAGGTGTGTTTAATTGATAATTATTAAGATTATGCGTAAAAGCCACAGAAGGGTTATCTCAATTCAGAGGGTTAACGTTTTGGATTTATGTAAATAATCATCGCAATAGAATCTTGCCGGGCGCCACGTTAAAGGACGCTCTTTAGCAGTCGTGGTGTCCTCAGTCATGCATCTGTGATTAAGTTTATTGTATTTATAATGATAAATTAACATATCTGATGCACACCTGCTGCATTTTAGTAACTATCATAAACAACACGACATTAACAAATATCAAAATATTCATTTTTTTAAGGCTTCTAAACTTGGTCTCAACCAGACTGAAGTCCCCGCCCTGGAAAGACTGAAAGAAATCGTGGTTGATCCAACCTCCTGAACTGTCATTTGCATTTGTTGCCTCAATTCCATTAACTTACTAATGTGTAAATATCAGCTGAATAATTTACTGTTATTTATGATTGTGTATTGGGATGTTATTATTATTTTTACAAAAAACCCAAAGTCCAAGCTGTTGTCTTTATTACTTTTAAAACACATTTTCATAAAGATAAAATATATCTTGAATTGTGAAATTCTCCATTTCTTTTCAAAAGCATGCCAAAGTTTCGAACAGATTAGTGTTGCTGAGGGGGGCTAGCTGCTTATTAGGCATTGTCTTTTCTGTGTAGACTTGCAGCAAAACAGCAATAAAGCTGGATGAGGACTGTTCATCAACATAAGAAAGTACTGACATCAATAAAAATTTGTTGTGAAATGTTTTTCAGTATTATATAATTTGTTTAGGAGAAAATTTACTTGTTGGGTAATGTCGAGTTGCAAGTTTTTTTTTATAACAATAGTTAGTTAGTTAGTTATTTTATTTATTTATTTTAGTTATTTTATTATTTTTTTTGTGTGTTTATCCGAGGTTTTTGACGTTTTGTACAGCGCTCTTGTGATGACACCAGGTGTTTTAAGACTCAAATAGCAGTATGTAGGAAATACCGAAATACTTCCTATCACAATCATAAATTGACCCTATTTAGGCCTAGGCCTATTTGATTTCTTTTCCTCCTTTTCCAGGCTTGGGACTGACTCGCCAAAGCGAGACAGAGTTATTCTTCAGTTTTTACCGCTTAGATAAGAATGATCGCTAAGATTTGATCGACGGAGCATAGGGGCCGTCCATGAAGTACGTCACGCTGTTTTTTGACAATTTTTCTCCCCTCGCCATATGTCAAAAATCTCGGACCACCTTAAAGAACGTTACACCTTCGAACTAAATATAAAGGCTAGCTTTGCTGTTTTAGCCTTCCCGAAACAGCTCTTTAGTGGCCTAATTCTAATACGCTTTGCTTAGTGCAAATTGACGGGAAGGTATGATATACTTATACTTATTCTACATATATGAGGATAACCATCACCATCATCAATTATTAGAATGAACTGTTATAAGGAGAACTATTATCTACTCGATGTTAACTCCGCCTCGCTAATTGCGAGCCATTCCCAAGCCAGGAGAAAGGAGGAGGGAAAAGTAAAAAGGATCAAATTATGATTCACGACAGGGAGTACTTAAGTGCTTCCTACACATAGCCATTAGAGTCTTAAAACTAGTTAAAACACCTGGTGTAAAGGACTATAAAATATTATTAAAAAAATACTTGATGTTATGAACCCCATTAAGTGTGAGTTTCCGTGGTGTAGTGGTTATCACGTTCGCCTAACACGCGAAAGGTCCCCAGTTCGAGCCTGGGCGGAAACAATTTTCTCTCAGTTTATGAAAGCGATGGTGCAATGAAAATTGGGCGAGTCAAGTTTTGTTATTAAATACTTAATATTAATTAACTTCACCGTTTTTGTTTGCTTGACCCATACGTTGGGGGGGGGGGGGTCCTTTGACGTTAACAAAAAACCAACTATCCAATCAAACTGAAATTTGGTGGGTTCAGGTGGGTTTATTTGTCGTAAATGAAAAGCCGGCAAATCTTGAAATACTGAAATATAAGGAATTTGTAAAAAAAACTCGTTTTTTAAGGCTTACTTGTTTTCATATTGATTTGAAAGTTTCTTATATTTTCAATCTTCACATATTTCACATATCAAGTTTTTCTATTTTATAGACTTTTTATCCTCGAAAAATGATTTGCAAAAAGTTAGAAGCTGCTGAATTGCAAAATATAAAGCATTTGTGATTTGTGAAATCGAAGTTTTCAACGGTTCACTCGTTATATTGGCAGTGAACAAGTTTTTTTTTTATGAATTTTTACTTTGATTAAAAATTGGCTTTTTGAGCCGATAAAATTGGTGTCGGAACGTCAGTCCCTAGTAGTCTAGTGGTTAGGATTCGGCGCTCTCACCGCCGCGGCCGGGGTTCGATTCCCCGCTAGGGAGTTAGTGTTTTGTTTCTGCTTTTAAAATATGGAGTGCTGTACCCAGTTCCCATTTGTATGGAATGCAAAAACATGGAAACAAGTTTTGATGTAAGTGTTTTCTGCATCAAAGCTCGATAAAGATTGGGTTAGTGCATTTTCAATGCTCTAGCTAGTCTAGCTGAAATCTTGGTGGCAAAACCACATTCACTGCGTGTAACATCCTAATTTCTTAACTTCTTTTTGTCCATAAAACGTAAAAAAAAATGTTAAAAGTTGTTTGAACCTTTCTTCAAACTTTGTTACGTAAACTAAATTTGAATTAACTATAAATCGAAAAATATTTAATAAATTTATTTATTTATTTTCACTATAAATCGAAAATATTTAATTAAATTAAATCTAGCAATGGAAAAAATCTGCAAAAATTCACAAAAATAATATCACCAAAATTGAGCTCGTGTGCAAAATTTTAGAATGATTGGATAACGGAAAAGAGTTCAAAATTGGGAAATTAAAAATAGTCCGTTTCATGGGTCCAATTAACCTGACGAAGCAAGTTAATATAAGACTAGTAAATACGGTAAAGCGGCGTGGTCTAGCAAACGGTTCATGACCACTCGGTTGAAATTCCTGGCAACGTCACTGTTTCCGTGCCTGCCATTTTTTGAGTTTTTTTAGGTACTGATGTAATGGGGCCTTTCGCTTCGGTCTCGTTCATAAGTGATTGTCACTAAAGATTTTATACCTAGTTATAGACAAATAAGCCAGTTTTAGATAAAGTCATAATTCTTGAGTTTTTAGCCTCTGCATCTAAAATAGAGTCCACTGTTGGTGTGAAATTTTTATAGTTACAAATACAAAAGAGTTGAAACATTTAATCTGTTTTTTGCTTAACAACTTTTCAAATAAATTTTTTTGCCTTATTTATAAATGAAAAATTCCGAATATTTTTCCTACAAGCAGTAGTAGAGATAACATTTATTATGGCTAATTAACAACAATATTTTCACAACAATTTTCTGGTGTTTCTACCAACACTAAAACCAGTTTATTAATATATATTGGACCCTCGATTTTACGCGGATTTTCGGGTCCAACGCCAAATTGGTGCTATATCCATGCTGCGTTTTAGAGATTCACAAGACATAGTGTGCATTTTTTTGGATTCATCGTCCAATCCGCGCATTATCTCGAAATAAAGTTATCTAATTTAAATATTTAAAGCAAGTCTTATAAAGAAATTTAAGATTTGTGATTTGAAAAGAAAACAAGAACAACAATTACAATTTGAGATTATCAAAATGCTGAAAGATTCAACAAGCTCCTTTAGAAAGTTAATGTTTCTAGTTAAAAAAAACAAAAAATGAAAAAGAAAAACAATGTCATGTAAGTTTTAAGAAATAATTTACAAAGAATTAAAATTTGGAATGCAAAAATCTGCTAATTTGGAGAGTTTCGTTTAAATAGATTATCGAACAAAAACCGCATATACAAAACAATAACTAGTTGTTAAATATTAATAGCTAACTGTTTGCTAATTCATCGTCAATATCTTTATGAACATAGACTTACAACATATCTATACAATATAAGCATATGCTTATGACTGAGACACTGATATAGCAGCAATGTGCCCTGGCGAAAAAAATGCTAATTCAGAATTTCCATTTTCATCGCACAGACCCTTGTTCTCAGTTAGTCGCCAATTCTTTTTCTCGACCAAGTCATTAGCGTCATTTTGAGAGTTCATAGACGTGTTTCTGCTACTGCTGAAACCGTTCGTGTCAACGTTGTTAATAGCATTGTTCATCCGCCTGGTGCGTCCAACAGCTGTCGATGAGGTATCACGTGGCTGACGAATGTCAGAGAATTGACTCTGAGAACTGTTTTCAGGTGAAATTTGATCAATATTTGGAATCTCCATTTCAATGCTATTAATATCTGCTGGGATGGACTTCTGACATTTGAAATCACGTTTCGTGATACTTGCTTCGTCGTTACTACTCTCGTCAGAGCTGATGTCAAACATGGCCGACTCGGTCAGACTACTTTCTTTGATCTTTTCTGAAAGAAGAGTTTCTCCTTCACAGTCGTCTTCCTGCTTGCAGTCGTCACTCTGCTTGCTACCTTCGTCAGCATCTGGTATCGTGGTTATGCTCGGCTTGTTGAACGAATACGGACTACTCCGATTGCCGAATGGATTTGCATTGAAGTTAAAAACGTAGAAAACATCGCCAGAATTTCTGCCACCGAAGCTGTTGCTTCTCTGGTTGTGACTGAAGTAAACAGACGAGCGATCAGCATTTTCTTGATTTTCAAAGCAGATGCTCCCCAGCAATGGATCACAGCTTCTCGACGTTCTTCTTTTCATTGGCATAACACGACCGCCGTTTTCTTTGTCACGATCAGCCTGAGCTTGAGCTCTTTCAGCAATACACGTCTTACTTGTAAACCGTCTCTTCTTTTCATCTTCCATGTTCTGCGATTTGTAACCTTTCATGAAACTATAAATAGAACCAAAAAAACCAGACAGAGGATTTGATCTGGTTGGCGAAATTTCAGTATGAGCCGAATCGGGTGGATTTATCATCTGTCTCGGTATATTTGACGACAGTTGTGTTTCTTTAAAAGCTAGGTGGCCTAGAGATTCTCCCAATAGGTTTTGACTTTTAGAAATGTCATCCTTAGATGTTCGGTTGACATCATTGTCATCAAACTGTCCGGATCGTTGGGACGCATGAGAAAGCTGGTAAATGCCTGCGTCACCCAAAAGTCTGCTACTACTGTTGTTTGAAACGATGTCCAAAGATCCGGCCGACATATGAGTTTCAAGTTTATTGAAAAAGTTAATTTTGGGTTTCCTCTCAGTTTCCTTTACAGAACATCTTCTTTTGAATGGATCAAAATTATCCGGATAACTAACGGGATTTTGAAGTCCTATGTATTTCCTTTTTGCGAAAGACCTCGGCGTGGAAGATTTAGTAATCTGAAATGATGGACGCTTGCGGAAGCTGTTTGGAGTCGGTTGTGACGATTGGACGTCAAGAGATGAAGTGTATGAATCGTTTCTTTCTTTATTCGTACTGAATTTAAAATTCATACCCAGAGCCGATGTTGACATGTTATTTTTGTGGCTAGCCGTGCGACGAATTTTATAATATGGGTCTTCTCCAGCAACAAAATAAGTGACCATTTCTCCTCTACCCTGGTTTCGATTTAAATAATTCATACAGATAATTATACATTTGTATATTATTATACATTTACGCATTTGAAAAAATTAATAACTTTATTTTATCTTATTAATTATTCGTAATAATTTAAACATTACAAATAGCTTTCTCACTTTCAGTGAAGTGAGACCTCTCAGCTCGAGTTGGTATCCGCCCAGCTTGTCCAATATTGCTTTGCAATCTGAACTGCAGTGTATCTTCATCTCTGCAGTAAAGTTTAATTAAAAAACTACGCGTTTTATATTTAAAAATTTAATATATTTTTATAACTTGAAAATTATAGTTTATTTTGGCTAAAATATAATTACCTAAAAAATAGCAGGCATTGTCACGGTAAAAATCTAGTATTAACTACATTTTATTTGAATAATAATTGAAAAACACATTTAATTACTAAAATTAGAAAATAACATTTTTTTATAAAGTGGATCTTCAAAAAGTATTTTTAACACAAAATACAAACCTTCTCCAGTCGTTTCAAGCCTGGAAGCTGTGTTGACTGTGTCGCCAAACAAGCAATACCTTGGCATTTTTCTGCCAACTACACCGGCGACTACTGGACCTAAAAAAACAGAAAACATGGCCTTCCTTTATCTGAAACCGTTTATACACTCTATTGCTAAAAGCAGCCAGCGAAGAAGAAAAACAAGTAAGCAAACAAACAAACCTGAATGAATGCCAATTCTCAACTTCAGACTCTGGTCTGGTTTGTGTCTGATCTGAAATGTCTCGATGGCACTAAGCAAGCACAGTGACATGGAGGCTATCTCTCCGGCATGTCTGTCAGCGTTCCTGATCGGCAAACCACTGACCACCATGTAAGCGTCGCCAATCGTTTCCACTTTGTAGACATCGTAGTTTCCGATTATTGAGTCAAAAAGAGTGTAAAGGTCGTTTAGCATATCTACCATCTGTTGGTTTGTAACGGACAGTTGGACATAGTAAAGATTTTGTGCAAATCCAATAATAAATCATGTAAACTTAATTTTTCAGCAAGTAATTAGAAATATTAATATTAGAATTTAACTTTTATTATAGATTTTCTGTGTGTTTATTTACAATGTACAGTAGGATATTTGGAATAACAGATGTAACCTGCATAGGGGTACTTTCAGCAGATAGAGTTGTGAACGACACAATATCACTGAAGTAGATAGTTACACATTCATATTGTTCAGGAACAACCTCGCTTCCTTTGATTAACTGTTCTGCTACTGATCTGAAATGTACGCAACACATTTTTGTTTATAAAATACGTAATGACATGCAAATGTATTAGCTGCAATGCAACCGATATTAGCTGCGATGCAGCCAATATTAGCTGCGATGCAACCAATATTAGCTGAGATGCAACTAATATTAGCTGCGATGCAAAATCATTAGCTGCGATGCAACCACAGTGCAGAAGCGGGTCTAAATTTGACTAACTGGGGATACATGAAACCCCTCTGAATTGTAGATAACCGGATTTATTTTGTGCCGTTTTATCAACCGAACATCTTAGATTTTATCTAGCCTCTAGCCCTTTTCTTTATTTTTTTTACAAAGCGTCATGGTTGACCTCCGAGGTTTAAACTTAAAAGTCTAGAAAAAAGATTTAAAACCCACACAGGAAGCATCGACAGCAATAGCGTTTCCGTTTTCTTTTTTTCTTCCGCCAGCTTCCTTTTCTCTTCAGCCAACTGTGTGGTTCTCTCTTCGACGAGGAACTCAAGACGATTGGCATACTTCTCCATAATTGCCAGCATGTTGTCAAATATGTTTGCGCTCCTGTTGTATTGGAATCAAAATAACATTTTGTCGTTCTAGGTTTTTAATTCAAGTTTATTAATGTTCTCTTAAAAGTTATTATAAACAAGTAAAACGTAAAAAAATCGTTTTTACAACGTATTTTTGCCATATTTAATTTAATTTTGCTGACTAATGAAAAATTAATTCATACAATCCAGTGAGCATCGGTTTCAATCGATTTCTGATATTTTTAAAATCTGGACGTAGATTTTCATCTTCGTGCCAGCAGTCATTCATGCACTTGATCACAAAATCAGGATACGTCAAAATGGAAGTGTTAGGTCTCAAGTAGACACCCTGGTTTGGGTTCATAATGGTGTCAAGAATGTCTGGAGAAACATTTTTAATAAATTATTAAAATAAATAGGAAGTAATTTGTTAATATTTTACCTGTGTCATAAATCTAGGTAGATTGGCATTAGAATTGATTAGTTTATTGACTTGTAACATTAAAATGTGAAGAAAATTATTCTCTAATTTAGAATACATATTTATTTTTTTGAATTACAATTAAATAGTTTTTCAATTAATAATTAATAATAAATAATGTAACGGAATTTTTCTTAGAATATTTAAAAATATTCACCTACCGGAATCGCTTCCACCAACATGACTCCAAGGTTTATTCCGAGTGAAAATTTCATAAAGGATGAGACCGAACGAATAGACATCTCCCTTCTGCGTGCCTCGGAAGATTTTGTCGCTTCTTAGAACCTCCGGAGCCTGCCACAACAGTTCTGTAAATGGAAAAGCTATTCATAAATTCATTCATTTACAACGTTTTTATTAGGTCACCTTGTTTGTTTGTTTGTTTGTTTGAAATTTTGTCTGTCCGCAAATAAAAAATTAAATTAAAATGTTGCCTACATACTGCACATAGATGTCTTTTTTTTAAATAGTTTATAGTCCTTTACACCAGGTGTTTTAAGACTATAATGTCTGTATGTAGGAAGCAACTAAGTACTTCCTGTCGTGGATCATAATTTGATTCTTATAACTTTCCCTCCTCCTTTCTCCAGGCTTGGGACTGGCTTGCAATTAGCGAGGCGGAGTTGACATAGATGTCTATTTCTTACTAGCTTATATATGTTACTAGGTGTCAAATCCAATATGATGGGTTTTTAAACATTCACCCTGATCATATATTACCTAGCGAAAAAAAGTAAAAAAATTATAAGATTTTAAATTCAACGGGCTTAGGTTTGCAGTTAGCGAAAAAAACTGAAAAACTCAAATGCTTACAAAATTTCACCCATCAAAAACGAACAAGTAGAAAATACTTTTTACATAATAAAAATACATTTTTTAATAAACAACGTTTTTCTTGTGCCCTAAAAAGCACAAAATAATATTCCTATAATTCATATAAAACGAAAAACGTTGCGGGCGCATATAGGCTACAACATCAGAACTTTAGTAAAACAAATAGTTATAAAAAATAATAAAATAGGAATATTATTTTAAACTTTTTAGCGCGCAAGAAAAACGTTATTTAAAAAAAATTTATTTTTATAATCTAAAAATTTAGAGTAAACGCACATCGAAACACACATTAAAACATTAAATAAAAAAGGGCTAAATAAAATAATGTTCATTAAACGCTTTAAAGATTGAACTTTCAAAAGCAAAAATATAAAGATATATACGTATATATAAAAGAAGTGACCCACTAGAAACTGTTCTGTCATCAAGATCTCTTGTACTAATACTTTCATCTCTCAGAGCGTTGAGACCGAAATCAGAAACTTGAAGAACCCAGCGACTGTCGACAAGACAGTTTGAAGGTCTCAAACGACCGTGGCATATCAGACTGCTGTCGTGCAGGTAGATCATGCCCTGAGAAGTATTTACAAAACTAATTTAAGTTTATGCTAGTTTTATATAATTTTATTTGTAAATGGTTAAAATCATTTAAAAAATAATGTTTTCAAAAGTGTCTTACTTTGATGAGATCAAAAACCAGAGATGAAATGAGCATGTCATCAAGGTGTATAGCCTCATTTTCAAGAATATCCTGAAAATTATATCAACTGTAATTAGGCTATTATTTATCAATAGAATTTTTAATAAATTTTGTTAACTGTTACAAGTTCTAATAAAAAAAGAACTAGAATTTCGTTGTTTCAAGTGATTCTATAATGAGCAAAAATTAAATGCCATTGTAACTGTTGAGAAATGCAAAAGCACTTAAAAAATAAATGTAGTTTATCTCTTTTTTAAAAATCGTGTGCTCTGCTGTCTTTGCAAGTCCGAATCCTAGAGAAAATTTGGTTCAAATCCTGAGACCAATGATGTTGGAGGACCTGTCATTCTGTCATTGATGCTAAACTCAGACTCAAATTCAACTTCTTATGGAAGAATGAAGTTCCAACATTTGAACTTTCTCCAGTCAACCAAAGGTCAATTTCATTTGTTCAGCTGCTTATAGAGTAAACTAGGTAACGATTTGTGTGAGGCTATACAGTATACATCTTGTCTAGCAGAAGTGGAAAAGACGTCGACATAAGCCTAAATATTTTATCAACATGGTAATAATAACTCCTATAATGACAACATAATAATTGGTATAATTATCAACTATCTACCAATTACATCTTTAATTCAAAATGTATATGAACTAACGCACCCTGAGACTTCCTCTAGGACAGTAGTGCATGATGATGACGATGAATGTCGGTTCGACGCATGCTCCGATGAATCTGTTGATGTTGTCGTGTAGCATCTCCCTCATTTGATACAACTCTTCCTTAACTTCTCTGAATATGTATTCAATAATTAAAAATTGTGTACACTTTGGCATACGATGAATTATTTTATTAATTGAAATTCAAATGTTTTTTAAACGATTATAATTCTATACTGTAAATTCTTGTTTGAAATATAATATCTTACTTCATAATAATGCCATGTCAAAATTACTGTTAATAGCAAAATACTACTAAATGTAATAAAACCAATGTCAAATTAATTTAAAATCAATTAAACCTGTTTATTTCTATGTGTTTCCTTGGGTATATTTTAACGGCGACGGTTTGTTTCTTGTACTGAACTATCTTGAATTTCGGATGAAGATCAGTTTCGATTGTATCTGACAATTGCGTCGTCAGAAATCCGAATGGCAATCTCTTAAAAAAGGATTTGTAATTATTTAATTTTTTTCATCCCCTTAATAAAATTTCATTTTTAATCTCAGAGAATGTATAAATAAATGATTAAAAATATGGCCATTCAATTCGTAAAAGGAGCTGACGATTTGCTTCGAAAGTAAGAATGCGTTTTTAAGAATCACTCACCACAACTTTCTCTGTGAAAGTGTCACTTTCTCTGTCGACAACAACCAAATCTCTGTAATCTATCTTCCACATAAGACTGGCCAGTTTCTGCTCATAGATGTAATGTCTGAAAAATCATCACAACCTTAAATTCAGTTATTCTTAAATGCATGCACGCTACGCTCTTGCGACAAACCTAAATATGTTAGTCTTTGAAACTACTTAAATTAGAATACAATAATTTAATAATTTCACACAGCAATCAACAAACTGCACACAAATATTACAGAAATAAAACAACCTGCACACAAATATCACAGCGATTGTGATGACGAATGCTGCCACGGTACACAAAATGGCCACAAACCAGTCTGGAAAAGAAACATCTGGTTAGTTAATCTACTACAATATTATAATATAGAAACATTATAATAAAATAAGTTTAGCTCAGAAAAACTAACAAGATTGAATCTGACACCTGGTTCCATCAAATCCACATTCGGGCTCGCTTAAGGGCACCTTTCCCCCTATCCATGGTATGTCTGCCACCGGGGTGAAAAACTACACAAACAAGAAACAACAAATTAAAATAATTACCTATATCACATTAAATTATATGCTTTCATTAAAATTTATGAAATTTTAAAAATATGAGAATTTTTTTTACAGGAATCATGTATTCATGAGTCAAAAAGTGTCCGACGATTTGAACTTTGTAACTTGGTTCATCGTCTCCTTCAGGTTCGTCAGGGAGCAGGGCAAGTAAAGTGTAATTGGCTTCTGCATTTCCATGTGCATCGATGAACATAGTGTTGCCTTGGATACCTTAAAAATTACATAGATACATACATACATGCATATATGCATATATATATATATATATATATATATATATATATATATATATATATATATATATATATATATATATATATATATATATCCTTGGGCAAACAAATAAACATACAAGAAAGCAAGTTGAGCAAAACGTGGTAAAAAGAATTGAGTTTATTATTATGGTTGGTTCTTAAAGGTACTGACTTTCATATGTTCTTCTTGCAATTTTAGTGATTATGAGGGTCCCGTTACGAAGGTCAAGGCCTTCTTCTCCCGCCTCTTTTACGGCTCTCGCATACAAGCTGACGGCATCGTACAGATAGGCTGCAAAAATCGGTACCTGATAACAAAACTCAACAAATTATTAATAAAAAAAACACAAACCAATCCGTCATTTTTAAATACACGCAATCGCAATCGCATGAGTATTTGGATTTTAAAAAAAGTTTGCAAACGGGAGCATTCATCTATTTAAAAACACAAAAACTGACTCGCAAACGTCAGCTACAACGACGTTAGGGTACCTTGATCTGAAGATGGGGGTAGAGAGGCGTGGGGAAATTGAACGGTGCCTGGTAGGAGTTGAAGCGCGAGTCATCGAGGAAGTTCTTGTAAAGTGGATTGCTTGGGGTGCTCGGTAGAAGTAGGAGAAGAAACTTTACAATGCTCATGTGTCCTTCTCCTTTGTCGTACAAACCTGTTGTCCAAAAAATCAACTATTGCTGTAGCATTCCATAGCTGCATAACTGCATATACGTATATGAACCTTTTTACGTTATTTGGAATTTTTTCACTACAAAATTTTTACATTTTATTAAATCTAAAAATTGAATTATTTTTTATTTTTTTAATTACAATTATTTTTTTGTGTGAAACCAACTCGTTCTAAAATACTTGGTAGGCTGTTCTGGGTCGTATGGCTCTTCGATTACAGCTATGACGACATACTTTCCAGTGTCCAATCTTTTCCTATGAATCTCGCTTACGAAATGTATTACAATGTCGTAATCTCCGAGAACAACGTAAACTGTATGGGAATCATTTCATTGGTTATTCATTTAGTTAATTAAAATCGGGAAATTCTTGTATTAATGTTAATTATCGAAAAAGTATAACTTCTTGTCTTCTCATAAGTTTGCTCCAAAATGTTTGAAAGTTCATGAATGGGAAAATTTGCTGACGGTCTAATGGTAGCATCTGGGTTCATTCTAGGAAAAATATCGTTTATAATTAAAATAAATCATAAATCAATATTTCTTTACGTTGATTACATACTGCCGATTAATAGTTATAATTGGCTGATTACAATTTAATGATTAATAGTAATTATTATTTATTGCTTCATCCTCTAACAGGAACAGGAATGAGGTAAATTATTTCCATGTTCCATGAGGAGCTCCGTATTAATTATTGTCGGGACAAAAGCTGTTTTGAGATTGGCACAAAGATGGCTGGAAGTTTTGGGAGGGTCGAGGGGGTATCGGAAATCTAGTGCCAAAAGGAGGACCATGGGGGCAGAAATAAGATGTAATGTGTCTCGCAGCTAATGTATAACTAAAATTTTTGGGTAAAATCCCTCGTAATAAAATAAGTGAAACAAACAACAACACTTCTACAATAATGCAATATGGATGTTATCCACTAACTTTATGTCGTATGTCTCCGACAGTTGGCGCAACGTCAAAGCCGCTTCTATCCATATTGGATTATCTTCTACTATTGCCTGGAAAATTGTCCATTTGAAATGCTGCATAATCGATATGAGAGACTTCGATACCTTGGACGTCGATGGGATCGTCCGAACAAAGGTTGGGTAGAGACCATCTTTATTTGAGACGGTCGATTCTCTGCATCTCTATAGTAAACAAAACAAACTTAGATATCAACAGTAAAACGGAATATTTAAAACAAGGTTTTCCAATTAAAGCAAAAAGAGACCAAATTAAAACTTCGATTCCCCAATTAATCAAAATTTAAAAAAAAGAAGAATCGCTATTTCAGACTCATCAGGATTACAACTTAGCTATAGAGAAGAATCGACTTACAAACGAAAACATAGGAATGTTCCAAGCGCCAGCTAATCTCGCTTCAACGGCACAAAGTCCTTCTGGACCCAAAAAAGCAAGACATCCTTTATTGTACAATTCCGTCATTCCCCTCAGCGATTCCTCTGTATTTGCTCTGTTATCGTGCATGATGTAATCCAAATAATACGGCGAGTCCTTGAGAACTTTCTCGTTCATGTCCCTGTGAGGGTTTTGGAAGATAATTTTTAAAACAATTGTTTATTTTAACACGTCTGATGCTGAATGAGGTTGATTAAAAGTTATAAAATAAAAATATATAACATTATCAAAGCTTCTATATTTTCAAACATATAAGAGCAATGTATGTTTTCAGCCAAACCTTAAGGCAATTTTGAAGGCACCCAAAAAGTTTTTACTGGTGTCGCTAAATCTTCGTTGGGCTGCGTTTATCGCGGGTAGAAATCCGATTGTTATATTTCGTTTATGACTCGGATAAGCTGTAGGTGTTGAATGAGTGCCTTCGTCCAAAAATGTTGAAACCCCATCATTTTCGTTTCCTACCCGCTCCAGGAGAGGGGATGTCGATGTAATTGTACGACCTGGAGATGATCTGGAAGTAATTGATGTCGTCGTGGAATGGTGACTGGAATGATTGGAGTTGTTTCCAGCAATTAAATCATCTTTTTCTCGATCCAGCCAAGATTGTTGATCCACGAGACGCTTTCTCTTGATGACTGGATATCTTTTTCGAAACTTTCCATACGGAGAGACTTTGATCTCCGAAGGTTTCGTCAAATTGACGGAAGGTTTTGAAGCGGTTGTGGTTAAACTAATTTCAATCCCTGTTTGTAAATGAGGTCGGTGAGATAAATTTGGAGGAATTTTCCGCTGTGGTTTAATGAGGTCGTTAAATTTAAATACTTTTGTATTGTTCAGAGAATGCGCTTCCACGACAACAAGATAAATTACAACTAAAACTGCTGTGGTTTTCGCCATCGTTTTCGTCTTTCGGAGAATAGCGCAAAATCAATCATCTGCTGGAATAATTATCCTGTTCCGATCTATGAAAGTGAGAGAGAGATAGATAGAGAGATAAACAACATAAACTTCGGAGGTGAAAGAAGATTTGCAAGCTGTGAATGTAATTTTTAACGAGAAATATATTAAATTAAATATAAATCATTTATAAAAACAAAGTTTCAACAGGTGCTAACTACTTTCGTCAGATTTGTGCTCCAAATTGACTGCAGAATTTAAATTTCACTCCCAACATTCTGCACGCATTTATCAGCTGTTTCGTTCCAGCGAGTTAGCTCATTAAAACTTGATTGAATGCTAATCAGATCTATTAATTTTTGTCATTCTATTATATAAGCGTTTGTTTTCACAATCGATTGAAATTTTTCTTTAAAATATATACAATCATCCATAGAAATGCTTCATAAATCCCTGTATTCCAGTTGGCAGGTGAGTTTGGAATCTAAAAAATGCTTCGTTGAATCTGTAAAAGCGCGAAAGGCAAATAAACAATTCCGATCAAAAAGTTCACGTCGTAACTAACGCACAGTCGTAAGTCGATGAAGGCGTTCTGATCCTGCTATCGTGCGCTCAAATGGTTTTTATACGTACAAGAAATAAACTCATACATCGCAATATTCACTCCAAGAAAACATTTTTACGTAATTGATAGTCTTAAAATCTCCCGTTGTTTTTAAAAAATGACTGAAATTATTTCTCTTTCCCTTTGATCGATACCGCCAGTTTTCCGAATTAAACCGGAATTTTGGAAGAAGCTAGTATAATCTAACCACTCCCACAGCTTTTGTCGCTACCTTCTTGAATGCGCTTAGACACCACCCACTTAGAGCTCTTTTGTCTTTCGTCATGTACCTTATTATGTCTTAAGGCTCGGCAGATGTCTAGCGCACTTCAGCGTTTGAAAATGAGAACGGCTTATTTATTTTATTAAATAGTTTACAACTTTAATTTTTTTGCTTGCAGTGGCGTGCATTATGGTTATAATATAACAAGATAATAAATTGAATTCAATTTTTTTGGAAGTTAAATAATCAAAATTATTTTTTTGTGTGGTTTATCGTATCAGCATTATTTTTATTCTAACTAGGCACCCGAAAAAACTGTGCAATGTAAACAACTGCACAGCGGATTATAAACTTGTTATAAGCGCAGCTTTTGCTGAGTAAATTTCGACGTATCGAAAATAGGAAACCGTAGCGCATAATAGAGCCTGCCATAATCTATAATCACAAACAAAGCCAAATAATAAGCCGATGCAATGCATATAATAATTATTATTGTAGAATAACGCTTTCGATATCGTGATGATATAAATAATGCGCCGAGAAGGTTATGGGCGTAGTATTTATTACTATTTATATCTACCTACCTATCTACCAAGGGAAAAAAGCAAAACAAGACGAAATAAGTCGGAGTAGATCGTAAATTATAATTTATACCTTGCAGACTCGTCTCGTCTAATAACTTGTTGGATTGCTAAACATTAATACCGGCGCGATTCTACAATGTTTTTATCATTACAAACAACATATTTTTTATTTATAGATGATGATGATAAATCATAAGGTAGATAAAATCAGTGGCGTACCTAGGGTAATGGCGCCTATGGCAAACACCGATCTTGCGCCCCTCTCCGACGATAGGTTACTTATACGTTTTATTTTATAAAAAAAAAACTACTTTAGAATTTGGTAAAAAATCCCACAAGTTAAATTTATTAACACTTTATTACAAGTTTATCTTTCTTGCTTTAGCTGACGCAAATTATTTAATTATATTATTAAAGTCAATTTCTTCGGTTATTTCTCGTTCTATGCTAAGTAAAGCAAAATCACATAATCGACTTTGGCCCATCGAGGCTCTCAAATTTGAAAGTATCAATTTTATTTTGCTAAATAATCTTTTGCAACTGGCAATAGAAACCGCGATTGTCAGCAATATTTGCAATGCTATACGCATATTGGGAAAAACGTTTTCATCTCCATACTGAACTGTAAAATTAAGTAATTGCTCGGGGCTTGATATTTTTTGGTACGGAACCGTTCTAAAATCCAAATTTTATCAGATACTTCTTGCTCATCCACATCACAACTGTAGGCTTCTCCAAATGTTTCACAACGCTCTTTCAAATAGTTTGTTTCGGCTTTAAAACACAACCCTTTCATATCAAGACGAATGCAAATTGTTCATCAATTTCTTGTAAACGAACGTTTCTACTTTTTAATTCATTGAATAGACGGTCGACAGTCCCTTTCATAACTCTTTCAATTTCTTCTTTAGCTGATAAACCAGCATCTTTCGATGTTTCGCAATTCATTCTTTTCTTTCTTCTTTGACGTCTTTGAAATTCAATATCATATTAATTGCAAATTCTAATTCCTTCTTTCAGTGAGTCACTAACTAACACTTCTCTTTCATCATGAAAATAATTTTGGAGAGCTTTTAAATCTAAAACTGCTTCATGAAAGTTCATTTTAAGGTCCTGCAACCTCTTTTGAACGCGGTCAATACCGAATTAAAATCTTGTTCCAAAACACTATAGCAACGGTAGAAAGTCAAACAAACAAAAACGAATGCGAGATTTTTCTTACGAATTTTTTTTATATTTATATCTATAAAAAATTTTTTATTTTCATTTGCGTATTTATACGTTAGGCGCTTTCTTTGCGCCCCTTTCAGTTGGCGCCCATGGCACGTGCCATGCCTGCCATGCCCTAGTTACGCGTCTGGATAAAATAAAATAATTGATCAATAAGATAACGAAAAAGAGTAGAAAGTTAGAATGTTTTTGTATTTTTATTTATTTGTTTATTTATTAGATCACAAACAGAGGGACCCAAAGTGCCACTAAAACTGTTTGGGCAAAACACAATCAAAATGAAGAAAAACAAAAATAAATAAACAGTCCGACAACAAAAAACCTTGAATACTGAAAAGAGAACGCATTTGTAATTAAACTATATAACTACATGTAATATGAACTGGATGAAGATTAGATATTAGATGAAGACATCATATGAGCAACAATATTGGGTCAATCAGATAACTATGTACCGATTTGTATGGAAGAAAGTTTCCTTTTGGAGGGGTGCCAACGTTTTTGGAAAATTTCCCTACGACTACCCCCAGTTATCAGCTATTAAGACAAAATTGCATGATGATTGGAAAAAGTACCCGTGACTCCACCCCCCGGTCATTAGTCATCAGCTATTATTAGAAGAAACGTTTACAGATGGGAATGTCTAAGAACGCATTTTTTAGACCAGGGGTCTCCAAACTGCGGCCCGCGGGCCAAATGTGGCCCGCGGAGACTTTTTATATTTAAAAAAAATTTAATTTGTATTATTTTTTTTAAATATTATATTTTTATAATTTATCTTAAACAAATCATACAAATTTAATTTTACTTCTATTTCATATTCTACTTCACTTTTAGTTTGTTGACTTGTTGTCAGCCTGTGTACTCGAGCTTATATCGGTGCCTGACGGTAATTTCCAAATAATTTCGATATTTCTTTTAATTTATAGATATTCTTTTTGGATCGAGAAATTATTAATTTTTTTTTCTATTGGTATAAATGTTATAAAAAATGTTTAAAAAATACACGAAAATAATTTATTACGCTTTTCCCCATGATTACCATTGTGTTGTACTGTCATATAATTATGAAATGTATAGCACTCTATTTTAATTAGTAATAATTACTTGCCAGTGTGCATTTTTTAAGCCATATTGTGTGCAAGATACAGTTTCACTCTATTTATGTTGAAATAACTTTATTTTTACACAACATTAAGCGTAATATTGAATAATATTAAAATTATAAATATATAATTAAAAACAACATTTATGTTTTGATTCTTTCTTATATTGACCTTTAGTGTGTAGTCGGCCCCCAAACTGCTGTTGACAGTTAATGCGGCCCTCCGGCCGAAAAGTTTGGAGACCCCTGTTTTAGACCATGTCCCCGGGCGTCAAAAACACTAACATAAGAGGTATGAACCCCATAATTGAGAAAACCTCTGATTACTCTTTGCTAAATTTGATGTTTTTTCTGAAGAAAATGCATTATGCGTCCTTACCGCTAGAACGAACAATTTTATATGGCAGAGGCATATAGCTATATCAGGATATCCCCGTATTGTAAATATAAATAGAAATTTTTTTATTGGGGAGCGGAACAGGGGGCGCGCTGTGATCGCCCCCTCAAATCCGCCACTGCAAGTTATGGACAATCATAGCTTTTCATCATCAAAGATAATTTTTTTAGGAAATTTTTGTTATGAAGTTAGGGTGGTTGTTGTAGCAACAAATTTCTGAAAATTTGTGTTTTGATTATATATGTCCCTGATTTTATTTCTGGATGGAGTGAATAATGGCAACTAAAACTGGTGGCTCTAAAATCACAATCAATGACAGAGGAAAACCACCATACTCGAGAAATAAATTTTACCAATTTTTTATAATTTGGTTTCCAGGACCTAAAATGTGAATGTGGGGTGGAAAGTTGGGTTAATTGTCTTTTAGAATAATTGCTACTCCAAAACTGTAAATGCTACAAATGTAGAAATTAGTATTTAGTATTTACTCAAGAAATATACGTTTTCCACTATTTTTTATAATTTTGCTTCAGGGACCTCAAATGTGGGGTGGAAAAAAGAAATATTTGATCTCAAAAAACTTTGTAGGGTTCTATGGATTAGAGTAATACACAGGCCGGACCAAGCCGTGATTTTAAAGTCAAGATTTTTTGTCAAGAATTTAGGAATTTTAAGCTTGTAACAAGTGAATCTAAAAACAAAGTTTTTTAAAAACACACTTTTATATAATTGATTGTGTAGGTCACATTCTGTTAGATAAACAACGAGCATATTAGCATAGACAATATTTCGACGAAAATATCACAAATAATTATTTAATTAAATTTTGTCCAATCGATTCGAAAATTTGATAGAATGCATTTTTAATCAGTTCGGAGGTATGTTTAAATTTTGAAGTCTCTAGCTCATCGGGAAGTTAGTTTAAAACCGATTGCAAAATTTGACGACAGACAGACAGAGAAGTCAGGTTAAGTAAAAGTGTGTAAAAACAGGCCGGGCAGGGCTGGAAGTTTGGCTTATGAAACGGGCCGGGCCGAGTTGCCGGACGTGAAAAATCGACCCCATTTTAATCCATCTTTTTTACACGCTTTTATTTACCTCACACTGTATGTTGTATGTTGTTTTTTCAGGTTTTTTAAATCGATTTTTCGACCACTTCTACACGTCCAATTGACTTGAAAGTTTTAAAACACATGTATTCTCAATGACAATGCAATATTTTCATATTTTCATATCATAAAAATATTTATTTAACTATAATTAACAAAATACGCCAATGCAATCAATAAGCAGGGTGGATTCAGGCCTACAAAACGGCGTTCTCTCTATCAGTGCTAACGTTGCATGTGGATTCAGGCCTACGTAGCGGCGATCTCTCTATCATTGCTAACGTAGCATGCACCTTATACTTATACACAGGCTTGTTATCAAGACCACTGAACCCAAGACCAAGACTTTTATTTGCAAGACCAAGATCAAGACTAAGACTTTTATTTGCAAGGCAAGATCAAGACCAAGATTTTTATTTGCAAGGCAAGATCAAGACCATGACATATTGAGAAAAGACCGAGTTTAAGGCCAAGACTTTGTAAAAATCATTCAAAATGAAGACGTCTTAATAAACTTTTTTCAACTAAGAAACTGAAGCATTAAAAAGTCAATAACTAAATTAATAAACTGTTTAAAATGTAAACTGTTATTATTTTAAATGTTTATTGCATTTAGTAAACACAAGTTCAGATAAGAATGTTTGTCCTAAACGAGCTCGATTTGGTCTCATGAATAGACCTCCATGACTAAATATCCGATCCACTGGCGCTGAAGTTGCTGGTACACATAATATCTTTTCAAATAACGAGCCCAACATTTTCAATCTGTTATCATTTTTCATTTTTAGCCAGCAGTTCCCACCACGTGCTGCTACAGAGTAAAGCACTGGTAGCTTGAGGCGTTGCAAATGGCTTAACATTTTTTTTCCTTGTTGCAGCAATTTATAGAACCGAAATCCAACATTTGTTTCGCTAGCCATTCTATTATATTTAAAAAAGTAATAGAAACAATAGGATTACGAAGACTACGAAACAATAACTATACTTTATTTATTATAAGTAACTATAGCGATCACCGATTAAAAAACGGAAAAAAAGACAAAGCTCGCATTCTATTTAGATAAAACAACCAAAGATATTAACACTACAAATTAAATTAGCGATAATGTTTTTACAGTTTAAAATGTTTTAGAAATTTTTTTTCTTCTAAAATCAAGACCACTCGAGAACAATCAACACCAAGACTTTTGAGTCCAGGTCCAAGATCAAGTCCGAGACCTTAACACACAAGATCAAGACCAAGACTTTGAAAAACGAACTCGAGTGCACTCGAGTTCAAGACCAAAGTCTCGAGGACAACAAGTCTGCTTATACATACTTATATAACTATACTTATGCACATATAAACGCACATACACCACACACACACTGAAAAACGCTCAACTGGCGCAGGTGACATGGGCGGAGTCAACCTACATTAATAGCCATGAAAGCTGCATGATAGACGTGTGGTTTATCTTTATAATAAGACGGACCCAAACAAATTTAAAAACAAGAAGATTTGAACGAAGACTTCAAGGGTGTAGCATGGTTGAAAAATCATTTTTAATTTTTACAAGACCAAAAATTATAAAATAATATTACGAAAAAAGAAACTTTTCAAAAAACACGCTTTTATTTATGTGTGGAAAGTGCACTAAAAGTATAATAAAAAAATTTTTCCTTTCCTTCTATATGTCATCAAATAATCTTGGACTAAAAATAAAAGCGTGGGACGCTCATCATAATCCATGGATTAGGATGGAAATGGAAATGGATTAGGATGAGCTTCCACGCTTTTATTTTTAGTCCAAGATTATTTGATGACATATAGAAGGAAAGGAAAAAAAAATATTTTATACTTTTTAGTGCACTTTCCACACATAAATAAAAGCATGTTTTTTGAAAAAGTATCTTTTTTCGTAATATTTTTTTATAGAATAAATATTAATTGCTTCTTCATTTTATTTATAGCCCAGCACATATTTATATTATAGATACACTTACTATATCTATGGCCCAAAATGCGGCAAAAGGTTAGACACTCCCTAGCAGGGAATCGAACCCCGGCCGCGGCGGTGAGAGCGCCGAATCCTAACCACTAGACTACTAGGGACATACGTTTTAGCATCAAACTTAGCGGCTTAACAAAATAATGTTTAATTGGAGTAAAAATATAGCAAGTGAACCGTTGAACACTTCTTTTTCACGAATGCTTTATATTTTGTAATTTGGCAGCTTCTAACTTGTTGCAAATCATTATTTTATGACAATAAATCTATTAAATAGAAACCATTTACCACAGTATATTCTAAAAACTTCATATATGTAAAGGACTTCAAGTGCGATGCGCGTGCGAGTCCGCTATAGTTGAATACGACACCGAAGCCGGGAGGAATAGGAATCCGAGCACGGAAATCACGATTTCTCAGAAACGGTAATAGCCAGCGACCTGAGATTTTACAGGTACAGGGGGGTCAATGAGACCTACTTCCGGTGCCAATCGGAAATCTGTGCGACCACGCCCACTTCCGCTTTTGGGCTATAAACGCTTGCGGATTCGACGTAGAATATCTCCGGATCCACGTGACCTTGAAAAACCAAACTTTGAGTCTGAATACGCCAAGTGTGAAATATGTAAAAATTGAAAATATAAGAAATTTTCGAATCAGTATGAAAACAAGTAATCCCTTATATTTCAAGATTTGCCGGCTTTTCATTTGTTGCAAGTTTTTCTTTTAGAAGGACATTTTTGAATTTATGTATGCAAACATTTATTTAATTGTATTTTATTTGTTTTTTAATTGAAATATAAATAAGTATTACTTTTAATTACAATTTCTTTTTTCAAAAATGTTCAAACTTTAATAGAATGCATTGTCATGAAGAGGAAGCTTATATTTTAAATTTCAGCTCGATTGGATGACGGGAAATTAGTTAATTTTCACTTTCAAGGTTTGCAAGCATTTAAGCAAGCAAACAATCAAGCAAGACTGGCGGTGGAGTTAATATATAAAGGATTTAAAAATTAAAAGTTGCTTAATATCAAAATATAAATGATTTGTGAAAAACAGAGTTTTTAACGGTTCACTTGTCATTAAATACACATTTTAATTACAGTTTGATTAAAAGAAAATCGAGCAAAAGTCAAAATCTAAAAAGCCCAGGAACGTCATTTAAGCAAAACCTTGAAGGTGGCGACATGTTTTCAAAGCCCACCAACTTTTCTAAACGTTTTCTAAAACTTTTTTTCAGTTTTTCTGGTGTAGATCTACTATTGCAGATAGTTTAAACTTTAGTGAGAGTTGTTTTAACATTTCTTCAACGTTTATATCTTCAGTGTAGAATATTTCAACATACCTGGAAAAATCGTTCAATAAACTTGTAGCCAATTTTAACTTACTTGTACAAAAAATGTACCTGGTTTTAACACGTACATGAGCGTATACACGTTGACCTGGAAAGTCTCTCTTTTCTGATTCCAAAAAGAAAATATTGTCGGTAAAGTCGAGTTTTGGAAGATGTTCTGCGCAGAAGAGATCTGCCAAAAAACCTTTCTGCCTGTGAACGAAAGATATGTAAGTAATGTATCTGACCTTTCATGCAAAAAATCAGCAAAATTAAGGTGATCTTCTTTCCAGTTAATAAGTTTCTCTACGGGAACTGTAAATCTACGCGGTCCAAACTGCGAACAACTCATTTGGTTGACCCGTGGTAGAGCCGTGTTCAACGCTGGCGAAGAAGAAAAGACCTTTTAATCTACCATTTATTGGGTTTCTTGGATCACCGCTCTTATTTTCGTCATACGGTAAAATTATGCCTCCGTTGTTTTTGATGCTTTCGAAATGTTCTTCGGATTTGTTTCTGTACAGAACCTTACAGAGAACTTTATTACCAGATGAGTATACTGTCCTTACAGAGAACTTTATTACCAGATGAGTATACTGTCCTTACAGAGAACTTTATTACCAGATGAGTATACTGTCCTTACAGAGAACTTTATTACCAGATGAGTATACTGTCCTTACAGAGAACTTTATTACCAGATGAGTATACTGTCCTTACAGAGAACTTTATTACCAGATGAGTATACTGTCCTTCAGATGACTATACTGTCCTTACAGAGAACTTTATTACTAGATGAGTATACTGTCCTTACAGAGAACTTTATTACCAGATGAGTATACTGTCCTTACAGAGAACTTTATTACCAGATGAGTATACTGTTCTTCGGCCTTCTTCAGCAGACGTTTCAACTGATTCTTGTTAAAAAAAACATCTCAAAATTGAAACAATTTAGTTCAATTTACCTTCGAATACGCGATGTGGTAAAAATTTGACAATGTTTAACTGAGGAATTGCGCGTTTTTTCGAAAGACTTGTTTTGTATAATGGAGCAATATAAATGTTATTTGTATTGTACTACTGTATTGTATCGTATCGTATCGTATCATATTGTATTGTAACGCAAACTCAAACGCCATTGCTCCTTCGCCCAAAATATAAAAAAAACTCAAGCTGCGACACGTTAAGCAATAATATTCGTTAACCAGATCAGCCATTTATAGCCTTAAACTTTCTAAAAATCTATCTATTTCAACCATGTGTGTCAGAATCAAGATTGAATAGACTTGTCTAGACACAGGTACGCCCAGAATAAAGTAGGTACGTGTATTATGATAATTATTGAAGTCGTATTATCTCAACAATAAGTTGGTTTTTATTTTAAAAAGAATTTAACTAATTGAAAATCAATTGATTTAAGAACATTTATATTAGGATATTCTCACATAACAGGAATCCAATTTATTGACACTCAAGCACAAGGGTTTACTATTTTACAAATCTAGAACATAAAACTCATAAAAGCGCGTCAGAAGTTCAGAATAAAAAAACAATTTTAGAAAATTAAAAAATAAAGAAAACCACTAAAAAACAAACAAACTTAGTAAAACAGTTCCAAGTATAAAATAAACTTCGTTAGTTTGAGTCTGACTCAAGCATTTTATAGGATGCAAAAAATTATAAAAAAATATATAAAAACTCATTAAGCGAAGTTTCAAGAAATTCATGTCACAATACGAAAAGACAAAATTAGAGATTACAAGTACTGCAATTTCGCTTTTTCCTCAAACCACCAGGGGTTGAACTACCTCTGCCCACAGTGAGTGTCGTTTCCAGGTCATAGGGCAAAATGTTGACATCCTCAGTATAAAATATTTCGATCAATAAATTAGCAGAATCTTTAACTTGGAATTTTCTAACGACTTGATTGTAGAAGAAAAATTCATTTAAAAACATATGGAGCTTCAGAAGTCGACCAGAACAGAATTGATCGGCAGTTGATCCCGGTTTCGTGAGAACCAGAGTTACCTGATGATTGATACCTCTCATACAATAAAAATCGACAAAATACAAACAATCTCTATTTGGATCAATAAGATCTTCAACGGGAATTTTCACTCTTTTCGGACCGAACGGTGAAGAATATTTTGGGGCTCCACAGGTTGATCCATATTCGACACTGGCGAAGAAAAACAGTCCGTTTATTCTTCCATTTATTGGACTACGTGGATCCCCGCTGTGATCTTTTATGTAGGTTTTCATTTTACCGTTTTCATTATTCAAGATATTATTAAAGTAAGATTCTGATTTATTTCTGTACAAATATTTACACCAAGCCATCGAAGAGCTGAAAAAAGACGATGGAAAATGTTGAAGACATTTTGTTTTCAAAGCTTCCATGTCGTAGACGGTAAGAGAAGCCATTTTAACAACAAAGTGTTTGCAGAGAAACCGAAGCAAATTAAAATTTTAAAATGCAGAACATTTTCTTTCACACCAAAATTTTCATTCAGAAGAAACACAATGGCAGCTGATAGGCAGGCTTGATGTGCCTTTTTTATGTTACCGAAACCTAGTCGAAAAGCTTGGGATTTCCATGGATTTCGCTTTCGTTTTCGCGGCTATCATTGCCATAAGAATTTCATCAAAGACTGAAATGGGATTGGCTGGCTGGCTAGTTGGCTGTGTCACGTGATTGGTATTTAAAAGTCCTTAAAAATAAAAAATAAACTTAATTTAAATAAACACAATATTCGATAAATACTCTTTCCAGCGCTATCGATGTCTGCTCATATTCGATTCGTCATTTTGTACTTAAGTTGTCTTGTACGTTCGTTCGTTCACATCAAACAATCAATCAAACTGAATTTATATAGCTCTATTTCCGTGGTGTTCAATAGCGCTCGGTCGTGAACTTATTAAACAGATATGTTTTAAGTCCACGGCGGAAAACTGAGAGAAGTAGAGTTAGTAAGAGAAGCAGGAAGCAGGGGCGTCATTTCAACAAAACCTTGGGGGGGAATTTTTCAAACCCACAAATTCCAAAATTTTATCTTCTTAATGCTATACTTTTCCTCCTAAAATAGAAAATAGTTAATAACTGAGGGGGGAGGGGTATTCATAAATACTTTTTCCAAAAAATTCAGAACCTTATACTCTTTCTCCCAAAAAAAGTTTTAGCCAGTGGCGCCCGCATTTTTTCCTCTCAATCCTCTCAGATTTTTTTTATTAACTTATCATTGCTTTTCAAATTGTCAGATGCATATCTATATAAGTAAAAATGTAACTGTTCGTTTGTTATATGTCAGAGAGAATTGACAAAATTCAGGAAATGAATTTTACACTGTTCAAAAATTTGCAGTAACAATAAATGCCGTTGCTGATGAAAAACTAGCAATTCCACAACGTAGACAGCCTCTAAAAGCTCTATAAAAAGCGTTTTTTAAATGTTCACATTGATTGATTGAAAAAAAAGTTGAAAACACAACACCTCAAGAATATTATAATATTATATTATTGTTCATTTTTTGATTTTTGAACAAAATGGAAAATCATATGACAGACAACCTATATAACTCCAATTAATGTTTCATTTTTGCTGTCTATAAATTTATTTCAAAATCTTCAAAATCTCACAGGAATACATGAGAATATATTTAAATCTTACTTTGAAGTTGATATATTATCACTTGTTGTTTTATTTACCAAATATTAAGGCTATAAAAATGGATGTTGCTATTTTTTGAGTATTTATTGAATTACTTGCAAAACCATGGGAAGTGGAGTTAGAGATTTAGAAGACTTATTGGAATAGATTAATTCAAACTTATCAGGATTAAGCTTGAGACACATAGACGAACTCCAGGAAATAATAGATTGAAGGCAGGCAGTTATTTGATTAAGAACAGACTCAAGAGAAGAGTTAGAGAAAGTAGAATTAGTGGGGCAGCATCGTGCAAACGCTATTGACAAGCAAAAAAATTACATATTTGTAATCAGAAAAATATGCTTGTAATTACCTGATATCGCCACATTCTGTAAAATTGAGAAAAAAAATCACCTTTCTTGGTCCCGCTCCTGTATGAATAGCGTATTATCACAGGCGATCAAACTGGCGAAAAAATTAAAATATTTGGTTTTTTTGGTTGATTTGTATATGTTTAATATAAAGAATGAAGAAAACAAAAAAAAATAGACGAATAATTAAATTTTGAGTAAGTAAACCTACGGAAACGAGACATGACTTCTGCCTCAAGTACATGTCTCGTCTACTCACTCAAAATTTAAATATTCATATATTTTTTCTTGTTTTCTTTATTCTTTATATTAAACATATGCAAACCAACAAAAAAACAAAATATTTGATTTTTCTGCCAGTTTGATCGCCTGTGATAATACGCTCATAGATATATCTATGAATACGCAATTCATACAAGAGCGGGACCAAAAAAGATGATTTTTTTCTCAATTGACAAACAAAACCAAGCAAAACATTTACATATTTGTAATTAGAAAAATATGCTTGTAATTATCTGATATCGCCACGTTCTGTAAAATTTAAAAACATTACCTTTTTTGGACCCGCTCCTGTATGAATAGCGTATTATCGCAGGCGATCAAACTGGCGAAAAATTCAAATATTTTTTTTTTTTTGTTGGTTTGCATATGCTTAATATAAAACATGAAGAAAACAAGAAAAAATAGATGAATAATTAAATTTTGAGTGAGTAGACCTACGGAAAGAGACACGCACTAGAGGCACTCGTTTCCATAGGTCTACTCACTCAAAATTTAATTATTCATTTATTTTTTCTTGTTTTCTTCATGTTTTATATTAAGCATATGCAAACCAACAACAAAAAATAAAATATTTGAATTTTTCGCCAGTTTGATCGCCTGCGATAATACGCTATTCATACAGGAGCGGGTCCAAAAAAAGTGATTTTTTTCTAAATTTTACAGAATGTGGTGATATCAAGTAATTACAAGCATATTTTTCTGATTAAAAATATGTAATTTATTTGCTTGTCAATAGCGTTTGCACGATGAAGGGGTTTTTGATCAGTTAGCCGCCCCACTAAATAGACATAATAGTCATCAGCATACATTTGACTATTGAGAGAGTGAGAAGATATAATATGAGGAAATTTAGAAGTATAGAGAATAGGCTTAATATAAGTTCATTTTGATTGATTGATTGATTCGTTCATTCATTCATTTGTAGGTGAATTCGTTTGTTCATTTGTTCATAGGTGAATTTGTTCGTTCATTTGTTTATAAATGGATGGTAAATAAAATTATAATTATATTATACAAATCGTGATTGACATTCAAAACAGGCCCGTAGCCAGCTTGGGCGCAAAAAGGTGCATGCACCCTTTGCAAGGAAAAACATCACTTTGCCCCCTTTGAAACTTTTTTTTTAACAAAAACAGTATTTTCACCCTTTAATTTCACGTTTTACATAGGCTGCTTTCATGTCTGTCGTGTGTCTACTTGTTGGGATCAAATGGGGAAACATTTCTTCGTTGTCTTTGAGATTTACAAATCGAGTTGACCATCTTTTTCTTTTCTATGTTTTAATGAAACCAGATATTCCTGCAATCCTAGTTCTTTCTTTTCATTGTTTTTTCATTTTCTCCATTTCTATCTAAAATGCTGTAATATGATCTTTTTAATTTTTCAGAGAGGTTAACTGGTTTTTACATCTCTTTTTCCCATGGTATAACTAATTAGATATAATTGAAAATGTATGAAAAATACTACGTTTATCAACTAATCTAAATACTCAATCATGAGTGAGCTAATAAAGATTTTTTTGTGGACAAAATATTGGGAGGGGCCTCTTTCCCCAGCCACCCAATCGCCGCCTCTGATCTAAATAAAAAGTTGCAGTGACTCTTATTTAAAACATACATTTTTAATTTTTATTAAAAACTAGCTGGGTTACCCGGCGTTGCCCGGGGAATTTAAAGGTTTTTTTATCGTTTTTCTCTCTGGCTCCCGTTTCCTTAACCGCTCGTTTGCCCGGGCATCTTTGCATCTATTGAAACATTTATGCAGATACTTTTGATTTTTAATTAAAAGAAATACAACAAACACATACAGTCATTTTATTGCAAAGCTTTCTGATACACAATGTTTTTTGTTTTTCCATAAGGTGCATTAATAGTTATACTATTATACTTAAAATACATTAATAGTTATATTGATATACTCACTCACAATAAATTTTTCAATTTTCTTGTCTGTAAGCACAAAATAATATCTGTTAGACTAAAAGTAGCACAAAATAATATCTGTTAGAGGTTAGAGTGGTTAGATTGGTTAGAGTGGTTAGACTGGTAGAGCGATAATGATAGCCTGACACACAACGACCGAAACAATTTAATATATACACAACAATAATTAACAATTAAATAATATAAAAATAGTAGCCTAAGTAAATAATATAAGAATAGTAGCCTAAGTTTTTAAATTACTTTGATTTCGAGAAACCGAGACGATAAACAGCGAATGTAAACAAAACATAGCTCTGATACAATAGCGAAAATATTTAAAAAAATTAATTTTCTAAAACATTCAAAAACATTTGAACGATATACAGTAATTAAAAAAATAATAGTATAGTATATAGTATATTATATATTACTTTTGATATATTGATATAATTGATATAAGTAAAATAATACTCACTTTTGATTTTGAGAAATCGCGACAACCAACAACGACGGAACAGAAGTCGAAAGCAACCCTAATAGTCAGCCAGAAATAAATTTAACCGTGAAAAAATCCTAGCAAGCACTTATTATATATCGTTGGAAAGGTATGAATTAGGAGAATATGAAAATCGGAATTCTATAACACTATAACAATGCGGGGGAGTGTAGGATAACAAAATAACAAGATGGCCGACAATTCGAAAATATCTTTCCAAAACAATTATTTATAACAATGTTACAACTTGACTTTAATAGTCTTAAAGCATTGTTACTTAAATAATTTTCAAAAAAAAATTTTTTTAATAAAATTTTTGAAGAAAAAGTTGAAAAACCACAGAAATGTATAGACCCTTCTCCCCATGGGCTGGATGACATTGGTAATGAGGGCCTTTTAAAGCTAGTCCAGTAGTACATAGATCCACTGGTATCATTTGACATTGATTATGAATTTTGCGATATCAGCCATTTTGGAAAATGACTTTTTATGGTTTTCAAAAGTCATTACTGCCAAAATTGAACCTATGAACAACAATCAAATACAAACTAGTTCCAGAATATGTTTATTCATATGCATCTATAAATAATTTCCAATTTCAACATATAATACAAAAAACAAACAGAAAAACAATTTTTATTTCCTGCCCTGGAAATTGCAAGACATTATTCTTAGATTCTTGATTGTAAACATCCAGCATATTGTGAATAATCATTTTTATAAATTAGAAAATATTGATATTTTGAGTCATTGGTTTCACTTGGTTGCCCAATTTATTGCCTAATGCCTGGTTAATCACAGGGAGTGCCACGTGAGGGCTGACTCGTACTCACCACCTATACAAACAACATACAAACAAATATACAAACAACATACAAACAAGAAACGTATCAGCATATGTACATATTTACATCTAAATATACACACACCTCTAGGTCTGCTGGAATATTTGGAAACACATTAAGAAAATCATAAATTTAACATGTGCACACATCTAGCTTTAAAAAAAAATTAAAACACATACATAAAATATAAAACACATACATAAAATATAAAACACATACATAAAATATAAAACACATACATAAAATATAAAACACATACACACAAATGACTTGTTAGTTTACCATTCAGCCCGGTTTAACCGTAACTGTTAGGTGGTGGTATCAGTGGTATGTTTAATTAAATTCCGAGTCCGGTTAGACCGCAACTGTCAGGTGGTGGTATGTTTAATTAAATTCCAAGTCCGTCTTAACTGCAACTGTTCGTATCTTCATTTAGGACTAATTGACTAGTTCGTTTGCCCTCAAAATTTCAAAAACCAAAATTAAGCCAGCATAAATGAAGCTGTTATCAAACATTCAGATCTTCAGTTTGAATGATACTATAACCACAACTGATAAATGCTTTCAGTGAGATCATGAAAAAGCAGACTAGAATATCAAATAACTACAATCAAAACGTCAAAACTAAAATTGCTGTCTAAGTTCGAAAGCAGCAAGAAATATTAAATTTATTCCAATGTCTTCATAAAAAAAAAACTGTGGATCATTGCTCTCAACCACATGTTCTGTGCCACAAGATTCTTCTTCACTGGCACTGCTTATATTATTTGTTTTATCTGCTGTTACACCGCCATTTGAGCAATCCGTTCCATGACAATTTCCGCACACAGAAACACAGTGCATATTGTTTCGCAGACATGGACACACTTGGATGAGCAGTTTCCATTACAATAGCGTCGAACAAACTTCAGGACTGACTGAGGTGCAATGTCACCCACTATTTTCACGGGTTTTAAGCAGCTTTCAACTGATTCCCAGTCCCAGCCGGTTGCCTTCAAGACTACTTTGTCCAAAGTCCCCCAAATCACAGCATGCAAATGAACGAGTCGGACATGCAGGTGAGCAGCACATTCTGATAGTGGCAGCCTTTCTGGTTGAAAACGACGACAGAGCCAATTTGAAATATGACTCATACCGTAAATCAGCCAATCTTTCCCCTACTTTCCAGCCATACAGACTGACCAACAGGCTAGAACCAGCTCTGCACACCTCATCATCCGTAGCATTGCTTCTTTGCAGAGCCATGCGGCACGACAAATGCAATTTAATTACATGTTTGTTGTAGTGCACATTAATATAATTTACCAAATCACAACAGGTAACTTCCAGTTTTTTAAATACAGTGGGCATGGCTCTTACAACTTCAGCAGTGTGTTCAGATGTTTCTTGCTTACAAAATGAACATTTTAAAAAATCTGAATTTATTTCTGTTTCCTCAGAAATTACAGAAGAAGATATCTCAGTCCTCACTTCCTCTTTTCATACATACATGTTCTACACTTCTGCACCATTAAATTAAAAGTAACCACTCGACAAAAAATGTAGCAAACTTCCAGTGAGAACGGAAAAGAAAATAGCAATTTTCTAAAAAATTGTTTCTGTTGATATTTTCTAATTTGTCTTATTTATCTTTCAAATAAATAATCACCTAATCTAAACGTATACTAGTCGCCAAGCACAGAAGCGAACGACACTAATTTTACGAACTATCGCCCATCAAACTAAATGCCGTATAACTCACGACATACAACTCCGATTTTTATAGAATTTAGAATGCTAAGTTCTTATCACTATTTTACACCTAATCTGAAAATTCTATGCTTGCTAGGATTTTTTCACACTTCCAATGCAACAAAATTTTCTACGTTTTGACTATAAGCTCGTTAAGCCGCGATATAATTGCATAGATAAAATATTTCTAAAAATTAATTTTCTAAAATTGCATAGATAAAATATTTCTAAAAATTAATTTTCTAAAAACATTCAAAACAATTTTTTTAAATAAATGAGATTATTTGTTAGGTGGTAAATGTTTATTATGTAAAATTTCGTGCAAATCCCTTCATTGGTTTTGGCGTTATTAATGAACATACGTTGCCTTTTATATATATAGATAAAAAATATATTTTCTTTATAAAAAATATTGAATGATATCATAAATTGAAATAAAGTAGTAAAGGAAATTCACTTTTCGTTTGAGACTAACAAAACAGCAACAAACACATGTCAATTTTTTCAGTTATTTCTTTCTTATTAGCTATGGCTACTTCTTCTGCAACCACGTGGCTACAGAAAGAAGTTAAACTTAAAGCAAGGTCTCGAGGATGTCATTTAATTACTAATGAAATTGAAACGACAATTTCTTCAGAAATAAAAAATATTTCGATCGGCCTTTGTCACATTTTAGGTCGGTGAGTGCTGAGTTGAGTTGAAATTAAAAATTAATTTTAGACAAAATTACAATTAAATAAAGGTGAAGGTTAAAGGATTTTGTCTCAAAACGAAAAGTCCAATTAATAAATAAAGTCAAAGTTAATGTTTTTTGATACTATAAGTAAAGTATAATACCACTTATTAATACCTAATAATAAGACTTCCTATAATAAGTTAAATAAGTGTAATATTTTTAATATAAATATAATATATTATATAATACTTTAATATTTTGGATTATTTATTTCTGTTTCAACTCTATAAATTCTATAATATTTTTTGTTGACAGTTAAGCACACAACAGCAAGCATCTGTCTCAATGAGGTCTTTAACTGTTAAATAATTGTTTTAAATCTTTGTATTAAATAGATTATTTTGATTTAAAACTTTAAAGAATGAGGAATAAGTAAAAGATATCAAATTTATTTGCTTCTTCTAATTTCATTAATCAAGATTTTTTTCATTTTAATTTTTATTTAAAACAGAATTGGGATTCAGATGTGAGGTACACATTTTTAATATTGTTATTCAAACTCAAAATCATTTTTTAAAGCTCATTCCATTTGTTCAGTTACTATTTTAAAAGTTCATTAAAACATAAATATCTTTAATGATTTTTCAAAAACTTTTTTATTGTTTATGCAAGTTTATTTCTATTCCAGGTCAGACATGGAATTTATGTTGAACAAGTTGGTTCCAGAGGTTGACACAGTTTATTGCAGTTAGCTGATTTGGTTATAGTCAATAATAAAAGCTAATTATCATCTTTTCAGGATACTCCGTTCAAGCACACTCTAGAAGGTCCAGATGACATGGTTTGTTTAGTTTTACTAAGTAATTTCTTTACATTGTATAAATAATGCAGTGTAGAAATGTTATACTTTTGTGAGAATTTTTGCAAAGTTCATCAAGAAAAGCATTTTTAGTTTACAAATATGAATATATATATAACCTTTCAGCCAAGCCACGTAAAGACAGCACTTCTCGGCAGCAGTGTTACAATCCCAATTACGAGTGGTCGCTTTAACCTTGGTCAGTGGCAAGGAATTTGGTTTTGTGAACATCGAAACCATGCCAGTAAGTTTGTTGGTAAATTTTTTTTTAGGTTTCTATTATCCAATATCAGTATTGTTCAAAAATACTGGTGGCACTTTGCTTTAGAGGTGCTATGATCTGTTTAAGCTGAATCCTATAATTATATTTAACAGAGACAAATAAGATTTTATTCATTTTACTGATTTATTATATGAAAAGATTGAGGTTAATCATCAGAGGACTGAGTCAGGAATTGAACCCATGTCGGCTGCCTTAACAGCTCTGCTAATTATTATTTGAATTTTTCGTATGATGAGTTTTTACAAACAAACTAAGAATTACAAAAGAATTTTGACATACTTGATTTTTTTAAAATAATTATTAAAGAAATTTAACATCTCTCATGCAGGTGCCAGATCGTTGGTGATCACAGTACAAGGGGCTTCGAAAAACTGAACTCATTAAAAAAAAAACGCGATCATAGGAAAGATGAAACACCAGGAAAAACCTAAAGGTGCATAAAATATAAAATTAATGAAAGCTGTTACGAATTATCAAAGGAGTGTTTATATTTATTATCGTGTCTCTAATATGTTTTAAAAAAATCCTACTGTTGTTCAATGCGGTATATAAAACAGTAAATCAAGTCCAATACAGTTTCGTTTTGAGTTAACTGGAATGTAAAAACTTTGCTATTAGTTTATTTCCTAGCTCCAGATTTCGTGGTGCCGTGGCTGGAAGCCAGGAGAGGCTCGCGTTGGTGCAGACTTTTGCTGTTGGTTGTTTCAATGACGACTTTTGAGACAAATGTTTCTGACATCTTGCATCCGTCACGTGACGTAACTGTATCAATGACGGGCAGTTCGTCGTCACTGCTGTTGTCGTAGCTGACGTCATCGGAGGTTGCGTTGTTGTCTATGGTGGTTGCCAGTAGCGATGTCTTTTCATCGCAATTTTTACTCCCCTTGCGACTGAAACACTTTTCCAAATTGCCGACGTCGTCCGCTTCTAGTAGAAAACGCTCGTTGTCGCCGAGGCCGTTGTCTGCGTCAGGATAGCAGAAGTCGCTGTCGTCGTCGGAATGACTGTCGGCGGCATTTCTCCGCGATTTGTGCCAAGCGATCCTGTCCTTGAGGGAGTGTAGGCGACGTTTTGCGACAGCCTCTAGGCGATGTTTCATGTCTGGATAGTGATTCAGGACAGACCAGAAGTGGTTGGAGGATAGGGAGAATAAGTTGCAGAATGTGACTGCCACAACGTTGGCCACTCTCTTCTCATTTCTTAGCAAGCAGATCTCTAAAACGTATTCCACGAACAACAGATTTAAATGTCTAGGTTATGTCATAATGAAAATTAATCTTTTGGTAATTCATAAAACAAACAGCTTCTACAAAACCAAATTTTGGCCAGGTGTATTTGGTATTAATAGATCGGCACCTCCGAAGTACGCTCCGTCCTTAAGTCTGGCGATTTTGGCTCCACATTCGGTGACCACATCAACTGCTCCTTCTTGTATAAAGTACATTTTCCTTCCGATCGAGTTCTGCCTGACAATGATGTCACTGGGCTGAAAGACTTCGAATTCCAGCTTCGATATCACTTCCGTCACGAAGTTTGGATCGGCGTCGGCGAACAAAGAAGTCGAGGCCACAAGTGATCGACAGTTGTAACTCAGGACCTCCTGTGGAGATAATTTTAAATTATTTCCTATACAAAAAATAACCTGAGTTGGTCTAATAAAGTAAATTATAGCTTAAATTTAATCAATGAAAAACTTTGATCCAATGAAGTGGTACAGCAGTTTTTTTTAACAAAAACATCGATTTGCCATTTTTTCGGGGTAGAGGGAATGCTAAGTCAAGAAAAATTTGGAGACCGGAGTGTAAGTGCCGAAGATGCTCGTATTTTTTCTGAAGGGTACTCAAATTGTCTTTCAAAAATGGCCGATGACCTGGGGAAAGTACCGAACTCTAAAACTCTTTATCTCACTGATGCTTCCATTTGAAGCAAGTTGAACTTATTTCCCATTAGAAAGGAGTCATTGTTGCCCTGTGATCCCTAATCCCTGACACCGTTATGTACCGATTAACTTCTACAAGCTCTGACACTTATTGTTTGTTGACAAAATTACAACAATAATTAATAAGGGTTGAAATTTTTACTGTTTACTTCTACTTATTTAAAATGTGTTCTATAATTACTTACTTTTCCGAAAGTGAGAATTTAACGAGTTTTTGTCACGCTGGCTCTAAGAAGTACCTAGGTGCCCTAACGGCTCATTCCATTTCAATTTGAAGATCTTTAGTGTTGCGTGAGTCTGCAGACTTTCAGGTTCGATATCATTGCACTCCCAAGAAGTTATGGATGAGGTAGGCTGCTTATTTTAAGATGCGCATAATGCATAAACTATGATACGATTGAGGACATAATACTTTAATTCATATTTTACATTTGATGGAATTTCGAATTTTGAACCTTTAAAATATTTTTTAAAAATTTGCTTTTTTTTATTCCGGTAGTACCTATGGTAAAATACGTGTATATGTGAACCACTCACATCAGTAATAATTTTGTCCTCAATTAATCTTCTTCCGTTTTAAATTTTATTAAATTTTTCCATTGTTTTTCTTTTATAAAAACAAAATGTCAAGGCACTTTGAGTGCAAAGAGTCGTGGCGTTTCTTTTCTTTTTTTGATGACAAGCAGTCAAATAAAAGTAAAAACAATGGCTTTTATAGAGCTTCGTGTTTACCTTGGACACCCACGGGAATTTGACGGTAGCGCTAGAGTGGAGTGAAGCTTTGGAGTGGTTGACGGTAGAAGATGAAAAAAATTACAGTACCGGGGAAATGGGTGGTGGAGGCGGAGAGCACCATCGCTACGTACGTTGACGTAGAGAGTTTACCGAGTCAATAACTTTGTACCCGTGTGTTCTTTCTGTAATTTAATTGTTATTAATTGCGCGATGCCATGTTTCGGGAAAGTTTGTCTCGAGAAAATAGTCATAATTGAAAAAGAAAAGATTTCATAACGATTTCATTATTTTTTTTGGTCATTTATATTAAATAGTATTAAATACTTTCAAAAATGGCAACTCCTATTCTTGTGACTTGTGATGAGTCACACAAATATTCATGACGTACAAGGCTTTCTTGGAGATGTTCTCACTCAGTAATGAGATAGATAAATTCCCTACCACTTAAATTTCTTAAAAACTCTTATTTATGGATGTCAGGGACTTTCCTTCAGCTTTTGTAAGAAAAAAAGAAGTATTTTATAAAATTTTAATGAGAAAATCTTTTTAATTTTTTTCACTCATAAATTTCAGGAACGTAATTTCAGCAAAACCGTGGGGCAAGATAATAGAAGGACCAACACGAAATCTTATCTTCACAATGCTAGTTTTCCTTCTAAAAAAGCTGATGAAAATTTTGTAAATTTTTTCCACCCAAAATAACTGGTGACTGCATGGGGAGTACTTTTCCAAAAAAATCTCGAAAAACTTTTCAACCGGCTAGGGGACCCACTTCAAAATCAGGTGACCCATTTTAAGGTCAGGGGCCCAGTTTTATGTCAGGAGGGGCCCATTTCAAAATCCGGGAGAAACGGTCTCATGTTTCCCTAATTGACGTGCCTGGTTAATTTTCTTACTAAACTCTGTTTAACTTTTACAGCGCCTATTGCTACGAGCACCTTCACATCTAATTGAAATTTCATTCTCTTCCCTGTTGAAGTTTAATTCTTCAAATTAAAAGATTATAAAATAATTACCGTCTTGATTCTGAAAATATTTAATCTACACCCTCCTCCAACCCACCAGTTGTTGTTCCACATGCAGCTTGTCTCTCTTATAAAATGTCAGAAGAACCGCAGCTGCGTGTCTACGCGGTTGTTGAAATATGTGGTGCGTGCACACCAAAAAGAACAGGAAAGGTTTGATCAATCAACGTCACCGCAGTTGTGAATTACATTTTTTCCATTTACACTTGGAACCAGCCAGACCTTCTCCGACGTATCCACCACTCGCTACTATCCGCTACTATCAACCGCGCCATTTGTGCAGACCGTTAACGAAATGTGAATGAATAGGAACAATGATACATATCGATCACTCAAGGTAACGTGTATGGCCGGGGTACGCACGCACACAAATGTTTGGAAATGACAACATCAATGAGCACAGACACCCACTCAGGTACACACAAGATATACCCACAAAAGTACATATAATTAATACACATACAAGTACACACGTACATACACATCCAAGTACACACGTACATACACATACAAGTACACGCGTACATACACATACAAGTACACACGTACATACACAAGTAGTACACGCGTCACTCAAATAAGTACTGAAGTAGACTGGCGTCCTCATTGTGGAAACAAAAAATACTAAAAAAGGAGGCGCAGACATACACGTTGGTTGCAGACGTACCTGCTTCAGGCATTCGTTGAATTCATCTAAGATGTTTCTTTCATCAAACAGTTTGCCTTGGTATTTGAATTCGTAATATTTGTTCACCCTCTTGCGTATGTGGAGCGGGAGCTTGCGGTAGACCATGTACTCTTCAACCTGCTTGAGCTATCAGCATGAGAAAGAAAAGGTCAAAATATAGTAAATAAATAGAATTATCAAACTCATTTTTATCATTAATAATACACGAGCCATCGCTAGAGCAGTGACAACATTTGGCCATTAGACACACAATAACAGTCCGTAATTTCATCATCATCATCGCGTTGATGTTATTGAACAATCAGCAAGAGAGAAAGAATGTTCAATGGAACCTTTTCCCTATAGAGTCGTTTAGAAGAATCAAACGATTGGATAAGAGTGGTCGCATGACCAACGAACAATGCGTAGCACGTCGACCCGATGAGCATGCTGATCATGGTCAACCAGACGTCAACGGTGTTCGTCGGAGTATTCCTCCCGTACCCGATGGAGAGCATCTGAGATAAGGCACGAAACAAAGACATCGTGTACTGGTCCATCCAGTGGGCGTTCTGAAGTGTACAATGTTTATCTTTTAATACAAACAAATTTATAAATAACTGCCTGTTTGTTTGTCTTCTATACAAATCCAAGCCGCTAGACTACTTTTAACGAAATTTGACATGGAGTTATATCTCAAAGAGCAGAAAATTATAGGGTAGTTTCTAATATATATTTTTTTTTAATTTTGTTGATCCAAAAGCTTTCCAGGCCTATGTACGAACGTCAAAGGTTATTGCGTATCAAAATTCAAATCTAGTTTATGTAACAAAGTTTGAAGGTTTCAAGCAACTTTCAGCAAATCTATTTTACTTTTTTGGGAAAAAAGAAGTTAGGAGGGAGAAAAAGAAAGAAAAAGAATGGGAGCGGAAAAACAAGCGGGAAAACGAGCGGGAGCGGATTAGCAAGCGGGATTGGGAAAGCGAGTGGGAGCGGGAGAGCGAGCGAGCGGGAGCGGAAGAACAAGCGGGGAAGATAACGGGAGCGAGAGGAAGAGAGAGTGAGAGAAAGCGAGAGGGAGAGAGAGAGTGAGAGAAAGCGAGAGAGAAACACTATAGAAAGACCTCTAAAAACCCAAGGCAACTCCGGATAACCCAGCTAGTTATTATTATGTATATCTGTGTGTGATTGTGTTTCAAATAAATGTGTTTATCTTTTGACCTTTTGAAATATTTTTTTAGACAATTGAATGCGACTAATTTTCAAACAAAAAGTAATAATTTATCTCTCAAGTCATAAATACATTTTCTGAATAATAAACAGTAATTAAGTTTTTTCGAATGTCAAAAAACAGTTTTTTTTTCAGACGATCATACGTTAAAAGGCTGCAGTGGCGTCTATGTGATGGAAACGTGGTGTATGGGTTTACAGTTCTTCAAGGACGTAAACTGGGAAAAAGGCAGGAGACATTTGCCTCTCCCTGATTTAAAACAAAAATAATAATTCACCCCCTGCCTATCTGCTCCGAGGAATACAAGCGCATTTCCTGGTCGAAAATAAATATGAAAACCGTCGAATAAAGTAATTTGTAGACTGGAAAAATTAGAGCAAATAGTGGGAGAATGAAATATTTATTAAAAGTGGCGAATCCCGAAATTCCTTTTGGGGGGTGCATGTACGTCGTTTTAAAAAGTTTTCACGAAAAAGTTCATGAATCATGACAGATGAACTACGGTCAATTTCTAAAAACCGGATATTCTACCCAGCATATTTTTGATTGATACTCTAGTGGGAAGGAAAACATTTTCCATCTCCCCCTGGATCCGTCCTTTTTTTTATGAAAAAGAATTTTTTTACAAGAAAGAAAGTGTCTTCTCGATCATCTGAAAATGAAACACTTATATTTTAAAGGTCGAAAAAAACCAAAATACTTTTGACAATATTTATTTGTTTTTATATCAAATTAATATAGAAAAATGTTGTCTAATGTGTTGTAAAATCTTTCTCTTTCTTTCTTTCTCCCATTGGCTTAAGTTCTTTTGGCGGTGATCTCAAAACTATAATATTAAATACAGCAAACTAAAATGAAATCTTGAAGAAAAAAATTATCAGTGGAAAATTTCGAAAAAAATGTGCATAAAAATAGAATTTATTAAAAAAAAAGTTTTGTGTAATTTTGTAAAAACCGGTTTTTTATTTTTTGTTTTATCATCAAAAAACGAGAAAAAAATCTAAAAAGCTCAGGCAACATTGAGTTTCCTTGCTGGATGGGTATAAAAATTAATTTACAATTTGTAGATTTGTCTGCTGAAAAATAAAAAAAAATTGTATTGAAAAAAAAAATATTATACTTAAAATTTTGCATAGATTAAAATAAGAATTATTTAAAATGAAATGCGAATTATTTAAAAGTTAACCGTACCGATAAAACTTCAAATTCTGTTTTCATAATTTTCCAAAATAACCACCGTAATAATCAACTCTACTGAAACCATTTTTTAATCTTTCATTTAAAACTTTGTTTTCCCTAGCATTGCCGCACATCCTAACAGTATCTGTCAATTGGAACAAGGAAGTGCATAATTAGACTGGACTGAATGCTCTCTCTCTCTTTTCTGTCACAGGTGATAAATAGGTTAATCCAGTACGGAGGTTTGTAATTAAATTCTCTGATTATGATAATAAAGATGAAGATGATGATGTGGGCGATGATAATAGTGGTGGTTGTGATGATGATGTGGGTGATGATGATTATGATAGTGATGGTTGTGATGATGATGTAGGTGATGTTGCTGATGAAGATAAATAATTATTATCATGTTGTCTTATTAATGTGTCCAATTGGTTAAGTCGAGCTGCAAACTGTAAAGAAGAGATGATGATGATGATGATGCGTAGTACCAAACAGCCGAACTTCAACAAATATGCCTGTGATTGGACGACAGGAAATGTAACTTTAACGTGTATATATATATATATATATATATATATATAAATACTAGCGGGGTTACCCGGCGGGCGTTGCCCGGGGTTTTTAGAGGTTTTTCTAATGTTTGTCTCTCTCGCTCCCGTTTCCTTCTCCACTTTCCCGTTTTCGTCGCGTTCCCGGTCGCTTTTCCGCTCTCGGTCGTTTTCCAGCTCCCGGTCGCTTTCCCGTCAGAAGTTTTGTTATCGATTTTCTCTCTTGATCGCGTTTCCTTCCAAGCTTGCTCTCCCGATTCCAGTCGCTTTCCGCGTTCCCGGTCGCTTTCCGCGTTCCCGGTCGCTTTCCCGTTCCCGGTCGCTTTCCCGTTCCCGGTCGCTTTCCCGTTCCCGGTCGCTTTCCCGTTCCCGGTCGCTTTCCCGTTCCGGCTCATGCTTGCTCTCCCGTTCCCGGTCATGCTTGCTCTCCCATTCCCGGTCACGGTTGCTCTCCCGTTCCCGTTCACGCTCATTTTCTCTTTTCCATTCTTTCAAAACTTCTGTTAGCCTATAAAACGTAAAATAGATTTGCTAAGACTATATATATATATATATATATATATGAATGTTTGTGGGTTAGTTTGTCTTTTATATAAACGGGAAAGCGACCCGGAACGGACAGCGAGCGGGAACGGAAAAGCAAGCGTGAGCGGGAATGGGAGAGCAAACGTGAGCGGGAACGGGACAGCGACCGGGAACGGGAAAACGACCGGGAGCGGGAAAGCGACCGGGAGCGGGAAAGCGACCGGCAGCGGGAAAACGACCGAAAACGGGAAAGCGAACAGGAGTGGGAAAGCAGGTGGGAAAGGAAACGGGAGAGAAAGAGACAAACATTAGAAAAACCTCTAAAAAACCCGGGCAACGCCGGGTATCTCCGCTAGTACATACATAAACACACACACAGACACACAGACACACATACATGCACATACACATACATACATACACACATACATACGCACATACATATATATATATATATAGTTCCCGCTCGCTCACCCGCTCCGCTCCGCTCATTTTGTGACGGATTTCAAAAATTTTTTCTTTATATTTGATTCCCCTTGACTCTCAAGGTTGTGTGAAAATTTCATTACGATCGGATGAATGGTGTAGCAATGCATAAAGGACATGAATATATATATATATACATATATACAAACATTCATTTTTATATATATAGATATATATATAAACCAGCAATACAAAAACGAATCCACACATACACAGACAGGTGCTTACAAAATACAGCCATACATGCACGCACATTTTATTTCACACGTCACAGACATTTACTACACCTGCAAAAGCGTTGAAATAGAAAGATCACAATTACTTCTAAATTGTCTAGTTTGATCCAGCAGTCAGCTGGGAAATCTTGAAGCATGGGGACGAACCAGAGAAGACAGCCGTCCCAGTGACAGATGAGCAGAACGATCGAAACCAGGTTGAATATCCGCATGAACTTGCCAGCCACCGTTAGGAACTGCAATGAGGTTTCCGATCATGAATTTGTTGTTTTTAATATACATCTAAATATTAAATTTTAATTGAACAAACATTTAAAGAAAGTTTCAACTTATAGT
>OZ022239.1:6194410-6237264 GCA_963978895.1 Erpobdella octoculata
TACTTTTTCAAGCTACATACTTTATAAATAAATTATCAACTCCACAAAGACTCATTTAGCAGGACTTTTGACTGAATTGACACCCACGTAAAGGATCGTCTTTCAATTTCACTAACCCGTGTTATCAGGAATCATCCAATGAATGAATCGTCCTCCCGCGGAGCACGTAGGAAATCAGCGCCAATGAAGTGTGTTTGTGTGTGTGTGTTTATGTCTGTGTATGTGTGTTTGTTTGTTTGTGTGTATGTATGTGTGAGGCACTCAAGGGACATCTGTATTGTTTTTTATTGTATTTCAATGAGCGAATTTTAAGCCTTGACGACCAGCAGTAACGGGAGGATTCAGAGAAAATAATAATAATGATTTTAGAGACTGCAGGCTACTCTCCCATCACGAAGTAATAAACATCGTATCAACGTCGTATCAACACTGTATCAACATCGTATCAACATCGTATCAACATCGTATCAACATCGTATCAACATTGTATCAACATCGTATCAACATCGTATCAACGTCGCATCGGCGCTGTTACACAAACAAGTCCTGACGATCCGTTGCGAGCAAGGATTTTGTTATCTTTCCTACTTTCTTGAACAAACAATCTCTTACCTGCTGGCAACACGCACTGCAGATCAGAACAAAGCAATCCATCAATGATGTTTCTCATAGAAGAATTTAATCACGTGCTTGCTTAATTATGACTGCCTTAACAGCTAGAGGATTACTGGACGTAGGCAAGAGGTACTAAGTCACGACTAGTTGGTCCCGAGTGACATTTACATCTCTGCAAGGCCATCGGGAATGGTCAGGTTTATGTTATTACAGAATGATCCTCTTGCTATGGCAACTTGTCGCTTTAGTTTTAGGATTGTAAGCGAATCGAGTTGTTTTATATTTTAAGATATTTTTTTTATATTTACTTTTTTATCTGGCACCATACAACGAAATCAACTTAAATACAGAAACGAAACCAAAACCAAGTGTCCAAAAGGTTCATCCAAAGTGAATTACTCCCCGATAACCGCTAACAGGACGCATGTAACTGTAAAATTAGATAAAATTTGTATATTTGTCTTTTAATTACTTTGAATTGCAAATGCCAGTGAGTTCTGAATAATTCCAACTGACGACTCACGTCGCTCATCAGTCGAATTGGGACTCGGTCTTTTCAGCTGAAATAAATCTCGTTAAGTGCATAGTGAGGTGCATAGTGAGGTGCATAGTGAGGTGCACAGTGAGGTGCATACTAAGGTGCATAGTGAGGTGCATGGTGAGGTGCATAGTGAGGCGCATAGTGAGGTGCATAGTGAGGTGCATAGTGAGGTGCATACTAAGATGCATAGTGAGGTGCATGGTGAGGTGCATAGTGAGGCGCATAGTGAGGTGCATAGTGAGGTGCATAGTGAGACGCATAGTAAGGTGCATAGTAAGGTGCATAGTGAGGTGCATAGTAAGGTGCATAGTACATCTCAACTACCCTCTTGTGGTTGTTTTAAAATATAAACTCACCACGAATTTAAGCAAATTTATTTCCTGTGATCGCAAACATTTCGTTTTTCACGAAGCACGTACAATGTTTGCATTGAAATCCCACTAACAAGCGCCACCTCCACCCACGTGGGGACTGGTACATTCCTCCTCCTCCTCCATCATCTCCTTTCTGCCACCCGCGTATCCATAACAGAGGTGGATATGGGTCCATTTTTGGCGACCCAGCCCAACCCAACCCCCACTTTCTCAACCCAACCCAACCCATGGGTCAACCCATCCCATGTCCACCTCTGTTACATAACAAAGCCACCATCACTAACATGCCTCCTCCTCCTTCTCCATCCCTTCCGCCCTGCCACCCATGTATCCATAACAATGGCACCAGCACTAACTAGGCATGTCAACGCGTGTTTCGACTGAGCAAAGCAAGGAGGACTTCCTTGAAAAACACGCGAGACAGTTGTTAACTTTGATGGAACAAAAAATTCCTCTTTTAAGAATTTGTAAACAAACGTTGTGAAAACAAAAGCAAAAAATATTTCATTTTCATTTTCAGTTTGACAATTTTTAATGTGGCGTAAATCAGCAGACTTCTAGGCCACAAATTATCATTATCCAAAGAAGATCTATAAAAAACACTTAAAAGGGTTCAATGCGAAATCGTTTTATGTCTCATGTATCTGCAACCGATTGATTTATCAATTTTATGAGTTTAAAAAATCAACGGATTTGAATTGTACTTACCTCTGACCATTGGTTGGCGTACCTCATCAGACGCGACAGTCTCAAAAGTCTCAAAAGGCTCAACAGTTTCATCAACCTTATCATCCGCACAGCTCTCCCTAGAAGGTCCAAATTTTCGAGTTTTAATATTTAAATACAAATTGAATTATTTTAATAAAATAAATAATAGATTAAAAAATTAAAAGACATGAACAAGTAAGCCGTACAAAAACAGGTTTTTCACTTATCCCTATATTTCAGGATTTGCAGGCTTTTCATTTATTGAAAAAATTCATTTAAAACGAAATTTTTTGAATGTGTATATGTACAAATTTATGCAATCGTATTTGATTTGTTATTGTTTGAAAACATATATTATTATTATTTTTAATTACAAAAGAAGTATTTTTAAGAAATTGTAAAACTTTGCTAAAATGCATTGTCATAAGGAGCAAGCCTGCATTTCAAATTTCAGCTTAATTGGATGACGAAAAGTTAGTTAATTTTTAATTTCAATGTTTGCAATTATTCAGGCAAGCAAGACCGGTGGTGAAATTAATTAATATAAGAGATTTAACCCGGGTTTTTTCACAAATATTTCTGGATTTGACGGTTTTCATTTATTGAAAAAACAATTTTTAAATGACATTTTTTGAATTTATATATGTAAACAATAGTAAACATTTATATAATTGTATTTGATTCGATTTTATTTTACAGCATAGATAATTTAATTTTTTTATAAAAATTTTTTTTTCAAAAAAATTTTAAAACTTAAATAGAATGCATTGTTATGAGGAGTACGCAAATATTTCAAATTTCAGCTCAATTGGATGATGGGAAGTTAGTTATTTTTCACTTTCAAGGTTTGCAAACATTCAAGCAAGCAAACAGCCAGCCAAGCAAGACCGGTGGTGACGTTAATATAAGAGATTTAAAAAAAAACAGAGTTTAACATCAAGATATATTCTGCAAAGTCGAAAAACCCAGATTATCTATTTTAAGAAGTTAATAAAATAAGTTAACTAAATAATAATAATTTGAAATAATTAAACCTGCGCTCATTCCTGTGGTGCTTGCTGAGAACATGAGTATCGTGTAGTCGATTGGAAAAGAGCTTACAAAATCTATTATGAAGAAGGTTTTCAAGTAGTTTTTTGCGATCCTTAAAGGGTCTAAGACTATCTCTTCGGAGTTTCTTTTAAAAAACCCTTTGTGAATTTAATAAAAAAAAAATGCACATAGAATAGTTTAGGTTTGATGAAAGTTGATCATCAATAGAAAATAGAATTGTGCTGACCTGTTCTGAAGTTTAGTGCTAAATCAATTAGAAAAAATGTATCCGAAATGGTATTGAAGACAATCCAATGAGAACCAAGATCGTCCTTAAAGAAGGTTATCGATACTGGCAGTACGATGAGGTTGATAATTAGAAGAACGGTTTCGCCGATGTTCCAGTATAATCTTCAAAACGATACGTGTTAAATTATTAATAAGAAAATAGAAGATGATTAAAATAATTTAGCACTGAAACTTAATTCAAGATTTAGTTTTATTGTTTTCTGACTCTAAGAAATGATGGAACCATAGGAACAGAGGTGTAACTCTTCTTACAGACCATCAGATAAGCAACTTGTCTAACCTGAAACTGCTACATGGATGAATTATCCACTTTCCGAACTTCTTCTGTCGCAGAACTTCTTTCTTGAGAGCTTTTTTATTTCCGAACAGCTTTAAAGCCAGTTTATTATCGCTCACTCGAAAGCAGGACATGAAACGCTCGTGGAAGCTTTCCAACCTCTTGGAAGCACCTTTTAAATTTTTTCTCGACCTATCCATTTTTTTCATTTTCTAATACAACCTCGGTGTTTCCAAGTCATTTTTTTAAATTAAAAACAAACAATATTATCGTTATATTTTCCTAAATTTTAAAACCGTTTATCCAGGGTTGTATTTTTTTTCTCTAGAAAGGCGAGATATGAACAGGAACGTCCCGAGCTGAGATGTAACGATCGAGAGTCATTGTTCTCTCAACATCAGCGAATGTTAATTATACAAAGTATATTTCTCTCTCTCTCTTGTATTTGCGACCACGTCATAACAACGCAGTAATATCGACCCGAAACAACCCTGTAGAGCTATCAAATGAATAGTGCCCGCTCCCCGGGTATTTATATTGACACGACAGCGCACATCTGTCTACTTTCACTCTCAAGAACTCAAAGCAGCCTTTTGAGAAACCCCATCGAATAGATATCAAACCCAGGAAGTGATTAATTTTGAAATGGTTAACCCGATTAAAACTCTGATTTAATGCGTGTTACCAACCCCCCCCCCCTCCCAGAATCCGAAAACCCATTATTTTTTATCGTATGCTGCTAGCTAATGCCGTTGATTCATTTTGTAGACTCACGACAAACCGATGTTAAGTAACATTAAATAAGGTTTTCCGTTCAAACATTTGTGATTTCCTTTCTACTACCCGGTATGGTCGACCCCCTACCGCCTGGTCCATGGAATTCTACATTCTGAGTATATATAGCTCTATGCCTGGTATTGTTGACCCCCTACCACCTGCTCCATGCCCGGTCTCTTCGATCCCATCGTAAAAAGAGCACGTGATATCTCGTGGACGTGAACAAACACCAAATCAATCATTTCCGTTTCCGTTCCAAACATGTAGATTTATGTAGTCGCTCTTTTAATTACATGAAGAAACCATCAATCAATCAATCAATCGTATCATGTGTTTTTTTTAACTGATATTTATAATTATAATATGTGTTATGTCGTTGTGCTTTTTTTTAATTTTCGTACAAGCAGACGACGTTTGAGCGAAGAAAAATAAAAATTTGAATTTAATACAAAACTGAAATATCTACGGAAAAACAGACTGAGATTTAGATTAAATTTCATCCTGGAAAAGGAAGCTGGAGTTAATAAGCTGTAGCCCCCCACCCCACGTTCACCCGAATTCCGGAAATAAAAGCCATCCTAAACATTGACGGTTTAATTTCTCAATGCACGCTCACGCACAGGATCACCAATATATATTTATATATATATTGCTCCATTAAGAGGACACAGATGAAATGTATTGTCAGTGGCGTAGTTATTTGGGGGAGCAGAGAGGGTAGATGCTTTTTTTAATTTATTATTATTATTTTTTGTTTATTTATTAGAATCATTATTAATATTTTTGATATCATAAAATGGAATTTTATTATGTGCAACTTTTATTCAGCCAAATCGAGCTCGCGCAATAAATAAATAAAGCAATATAAGCAGAGCAGAAAATATTGTAACGAAAATTAATTGAAATTCGAGAGAAAAAATACAATCTGGCATGAGGCATTTATTCAAGTTTTTGTCATAGCTATTTACTAGCTGGGTTACACGGCGTTGAACAAGTTTTTAGAAGGTTTTCTAATGTTGCTGTTTTTTTTTAAATCCTTTATATTAACTTCGCCGTGTTGCTTGCTTGCTTGCTTGAGGGAATGCGTTGTTAATCTTGTAACGTTTAAAAAACATACTTCACATCAACCAATAAAGCTATAATTTGGTATATTTTGAATTTTTGTCGGTGACAATGCATTTGATTAACTTTTAAAATTAATTGGAAAAAATTTATGTTAAATATAGAATGAGATTATTTAAAATTTAAAACTAAAAAAATACAAATTTTCTTCCGAAAATTGGGAAATAAAACCATTAGTTTTAAATTTATCTTAAGAAGCAAGAACTAATTTTTTAAATGAAGGATTTATAATAAAAACTTTTTTTCCTAATTATTCGAAAGTTTCTTATATTATCAATCCTCATATGCTTCATATATCAAGTATCTAGAAGACTGTGTTTATTGTTCTTCTACTTTATAGATTTATCGTCATTAAAAAATTATTTGAAAGAAATTAAAAACTGTTGAACTACAAAATATGAAAGATTTGTAAAAAAAAACAAAGTTTTTACGGTTTACTTTGTAAATTCTTTATATTAAATCTGCCGTATTTGTTTGCTTGTGTGCTTGCTTGCTTGAGTGAATGCGCTAGATTTTTGTGACGCTTAAAAAATATATTTTCCGTCATCCAATCAAGCTATAATTTTGTGTATTGAAACTCCATTAAAACTTTATCCCTATGAGAACTACCTCCATGTCAAATTTTGTTCTGATTGCTCCAGCTGTTTCGATGTGATTTACGACAACAGACACACACACACAAACTGAGACAGCCTTTTATATACACATAGATTGTAAAAACTAATTCTGCTGTTAGACTAATAAGTGTTTAATATTTTAACATATGTTTTCTAACTGGCCGAACACAAGTAGCATTTAGAACACACCTAGGCTGATCCATTCATAAAGGAGTCCATGACTGATCATAAGAAGAATCAGTTCACAGATCGTGAAAAATCAGTTAAGCCTAGCATAAGTCTTTAGCGGTAAAATTGCTCAGATATTGCTCGGAGTCGAATGGCTTCTGTATTTTTTATTTAATTTAAAATTAAAAATAAAATAGTAATTAAAAGGTAATTTTAGTAACGAAAATAATCAGTCACACACACTTTGGTTTTGCAAAGCAAACTTTCTTATTGCTTTTCCTCTGCCCTGCTGCACGCAATATTATACCTCCGGGAAAGAAAAGAAGACCCTCAAGTCTACGCAGATCACACAAAGTTCTTTCAATTCAGCTTTATAAAGAAATATTTTAAATTGAATATCAGCAAAATATTGAACCACTTCCTAATTTGTTATAGTCTAAAAATTAGTTCCTATAGTAAGAATGTTTCAATTGAGAAGTTCGTGAAGGTTCGAAGGTCCAAAACTTTCAAAAGTTAAAATTTAATCAACTGGTTTGATATATATATATATAGTTTCTTTTTAGAAGTTTTTCTATTGTTTTTCCCTGCCGCTCCGGTTTCCTTGCCCGCTTGCTTTCCCTTTCTGCTAATTCTCGCACTTTAACGTTTTTAAAACCTCCAAAGCCACTGAACGAAAACTTTAAAATACAAAAGCGAAACTCTTTTCTGACGGAACGATTTCATTGACTTTGGCCCAGCAACAGCAAACGATCTATCCCCGGTGCTGTTCAGATGTCCGGAAGGGAGTGTCGATGAAACGAGACGACAAGGAATATTCAGCATGCATCCTCATCTTTCATCTTTGATAGAAGAAGACAGGAAAGATGAATTTTAAAATGGGTTGTTTTTTGTTCAGAAGTTTGCAGCAGAAATCATTGGATGTTAGTTTTCTTTTAAGCAAGTCCTTTTTAAGTTATTTTAAGTTGTTAAAATTGCAAGTTCCTACAATGATGTTCTTAGTGGACTGAAAACTAAAATGTTTAAATTAACAATAACGACTAGAGAACAACTGGATGTTTATTTTTTATCTGAACAAAGCATTAAAGTAATTCTCATTGAAATATGAAAACAATTAAACCGTGTTTTTACGGACAAAATTAAAAAGCTTTGAAGCGGCGCGAAGACGACGAGCAGCTATGAAAGATCTTGTTGATGGCAGTTGAGAGTGTGGCGAGGCGTAAATTGATGTCAAAGAGTACAAAAAAACAGAAATAGGAAGAAAATAGAACCTGCATGAGCACGTTTTTCAACTGCGATTTTTCCAGAAAACAATGAATATAAAGCTACAATGGATTTCTATACTATGGAAACTGTTATTTTAGTTTTTTTAGCGGCGAGGTTGTGATTTCTATGGACGTCGAGAATCTTTTATAATGGAAATGAAAAGCATTGACTTTCAGGGAGATTACCTATTTTAAAAATTTGAAGTTTTTGAATTAAATTTCTATTACACGAAGCAATGGAACGTAAATTAATATTTTCGTTTAGGTTTTCATTTCATTTGATTGAGATCTTCAGCCTCCGCAGTGACCCCAAAAATTGAAAAAAGTTTATTTCAATTTTTTTTCACAAAAATTTTGCGTTTTATGATTCAGAGTTCTAATAAAGGGGATTTGTGTCTCATGTTAAAGTAATAATAAATGGAATTTTTATTTCATTTGATTAAGATCTTCAGCCTCCGTAGTGACCCCAAAAATTGAAAAAGTTTATTTCAATTTTTTCACAAAAAAGTTTTGTCATGATTCAGAGTTCTAATAAAGGGGGATTTGTGCCGTATGTTAAAGTAAAAATACGTGGAATTTTTCACCTCAAAAAACATCCAGCAATGACCTGAAAGAAACTGAAAGTAAAATTATTCTCAGCAGACACAGACTGTGACACTCTTGGACTATACTCAATTTCCAAAAAAGTAGGAATTCAATCTTCGTGTGCAATTCTGTCACCAACTTTCTGCCATGGCTCCTAGTTCTATCATATGTGCAGATAGATAGATGGAGAAACCAACTCTTTCAGATCTCCAACCAACAAATAAAACAACAAAATCAAATCTGCACCACGTAGGTACTCGTCTAGTTATCAATGTCGGATATTTCAGGGTTTTTTTTCTCAATTTCGAATAATTCAACAATCCCAAGCGTGATGGAAACAATTTTGTCGAGCTTCTCCGCACTCTCTCAACTCACTTCTCGTCTGTATGGAGTTTACATTTGTACTCCATTTTCTAACTACGGACTACGAACCCACTGAATTCTTGTATAAATAAATAAAAGTTTCTTTTGATAAATTTAAAAAAAGTGCAATTATATCCAGCATCACATTGGCTTTCTATTCTAACACTAATTTTGAATCTGTACCTACTTATACTCTCTCAAAAGTATATAGATTCCGCAAAGCTATTAAAACCTAAATAAATGTCAGTATTACCAAAATTATTTATAAAAAATTTTTTTTTAATTTTATCGCCTACTTATTCTAGTTAAATAGTTATTTGCACAAAAAAAATCTTCGCGCAAACACTCGCAAAATGTCGAAAAAGCGTTCGAAACCAAAAAGCTCTTAAAGTTTGCTTTGCACATTTTCCCATCTGGTAATGTAATTGGAATTTATTCTGTCGGAAAACATTGTAATCTGCTTTTTAGTGTCAGCAGGGGTCCAAATAATCGAATTGCTTTCGATGGCCCAGAAAAGAATGTGTGAACCAACACGGATCGTTAGCTGTCGTAAAACATCAGTAGCCTGTCGTCATCTGTACGCTTCCTACACCTGAGTGTTTTCGCTGTTTTCGAGCATAAAAGACATTTGATGATTATTATTGGCAAGGGCTTTCATCAGCGAAAGAAATTTCTTAACGTTTTTTATGCTGAACTCTAGAATGTCCTTTCATTTAGAACAGTTTATATGTTGCAGAATAAATTGGGAATTAGAGTAGCATTAAATCTGATAAAAAATAAAAAATTTTGTATTGTTTAAACGAAATTAATAGTAACTATTGATGAAAGTTGTCTTGTGAAAGTTTTTCAGTTATAATGCAGAAAGTATTAAGAAGGTAAACACGATTCGTATTTTTCTTTAGCTGCTACTGGACAACCATAATTATCAGGGATGTCACGGATTTGACATTTAGGCTTTTCGGGTTCAGGTTCTTGATTTGTGAGTTTTCGGGTTTGGGTTTACGATTTTCTAAAAACCAGGTTTGGGTTTGGGTTGTTGATTTTTCAAACACCGGATTTGGGTTCGGGTTTCAAAATTACAAAGTTTCGGGTTGAGTTTGAGTCGGGTTTGGGCTCGGTAGTATCAAATTTATATTTTAAAAAATGCGCCTTGGAGTGATTCTTGCGCAGATATATTTATAGTTGAGTTTATGAATTTAGCGAAATACTTGTGAAGTTCGGTATTACAATATTAAACAACAACAACAACAAGATTTCCGGTAGATGAAGATCCGCTGCATTGGTTGAAAAAATAATGTTAGCTTGGTGATCTTTATTTAGTTGCCCCACAAACCAGCGTTCTATACAAGCAACTGTTCAGATGTGTTAATAATATAATGAACCAGACTGCAGAAAGGATTGTTATTCATAAAAACAACTTGCCTAAAAATGATTTGTAGCTCAGAAAAAGTCCTTTAGAGCGGCTGCCTCAAGAACGGAAGTTAAGAATAGCAAACACTTTTTGTTTGGCACAAATTTTTTTCAGATATGTTTTTGACCTAAATGGGTCTTTTAAAAGTGGACAGTTAAAAGGAACAAAAAGCGGACTGTGTTTTATAACAAACTAGCTGTACCCGGTCATGCGTTTCTGTGGCCTAGTTTGATTAAATGAAAAAAAAGTCAACGCAAGCCCGTCCAATTTGGGCCCGGCCAGTTTTTACAGGCAACTTGTAGCAGAGGGCCATAGAAATGAAAATTTGAGCGTTTGCTATAAATAATGAGCAAATGAAATACTGTTGGGGGTTTTCTGCAGAGATGTAGTATTTGGTACTCGTACTCGTACTCGTATTCGAGTACTGTTTTCAAGTACTCGTACTCGTACTCGAGTACTTTTTTTCAATTACTCGTACTCGTACTCGATACCACGGTACTCGTACTCGTATTCGTACTCGCACCATCTCTGGTTTTCTGGAACTAAATGCAATTTTTTTTTATTATTATTAAGTGCCGTTTATTATATTGAAAAACATAAAAAAATTTAGTAAAGCAAATGCACAGCTCTACTAAAGTAGAACTTTCCCAGTGACTGTCAGAGAGATCCTGTTAGGAATATTTTTCAGAGGAAGCTCGGAAATTGTTAATTTGAGGTTGAATTATTTTAGCGGGTTCTTTTTTTAACAAATTAAAGTTATTGACTACTTTTTGAAGCTCCATGTCTAATTCACTTGCCAGTGTCTGATTTAATTTCTTTTGTCAGGTCTGTTTTTAAGTTTTGTCTTTGACAACAATTGTTAGACAGAGTATCGGCTACTTTATTGAATAGATGTTGATTATTATAAGTTAAGCGTCTTTTATTGCCACATGAAGCCACAGAAAAAAAGTAAATCTTGAATAATGAATTGCTGCACCGGAACTGATCAGTTATCGTGTGTCACGATTAGTAAATTGGCGACAGCTTTCGCCATTAATTTATAAATATTATTAAATATAAATATCTGTTATATAGCTTATTGATTAATTTAATATTGGTTGCAATGAAATTAAACTTGAAACACAATTCATATTTTTTTAGCTGTTCGTACTCCGAACATGGCCTCGAAAATTAGCAAAATATTTTCTGGCTTCATGAGGAAGACATCAAATCAGACTTCTAACAATGCAGCCGCCGGTCCAGGTGACACGGAGGAAGTTTTTTCTATTTCTAAGCCAACAAACGTTAAGCACGAGTGGCATGTCGGATTTGACCAATCGACGGGTCAAATACAAGGTCTTCCACCTGTGTGGGAAGCATGGCTGATGCAGTCAGACATAAGGTTTTTATTTAACATTCAATTTCCTTACATCTCTATTTATTTGTTTTAAATTATTACCTGCCTTCGATCTAATATGTATTTGTTAGCATTGAAGATAATCAGACATCAGATAGTATTATAACCAAACTAATAATTTCATGACCTGTTTACTATGATTTTCTGCTAACTTCAGTAGCTTATCGTTTAAAAATAATTTTCTAGCCTCAACGAACAGCAGCAAAATCCTGCAGCAGTCATAGATGCCCTGAAAACGTACGACAAGGCGATGCGGCACCTGAACGACGAGAAGTACATCTGCGCGTCGAGATCCGTGGAAGATCTCACTCCGGCCGGCGGCGTCGAAAGCAAGGCTTCGTCGAGCAAGTTCAAAGTAGTCACCGTCGGGGAACACGAGCTGTCGAGAAAAAATGAGACCATCGAAGAAGACTGCGAGACTCAACGATCTGACGATGAGTCGGGAAAACGATCTGAGGATTCCGCCAAGCGGGAAGTGAACAAGGAAAGAAAAGATGTTGAAGAGAAAAAAAGCGGTGTTGATGATGATGATGATGATGATCCACCTGCTTTGCCGGAGAAAGTGGGCAAACTTCAGGTGAACAGCTATAAGTTTTTATTTTAATTTTTTTTCAAATTTTATTTATTATATCAAAAAAACTTTAATCTTGATTTTGTTTAAACAAGTTTTCATTTGATGAGTCAGTTTGAATTATGCCAAAAGTAACCTATTCATTGCCAGTCCGTGTTAGTTGCTAGTTTATTTTTCCAAGCTGGATGACAACAAGGAAGAGAAGCGACCGACGTTGAGAAAAAGATCAACAACACCGAAGATGACAGACGAAGAAGTCATCACACTTCTGAGTATGTTTAAGATTTGCTTATGGATGTAAGTGTAGCAGAGTAGTACAAATTATGGATGCAAGTGTAGCAGGGTAGTAAAAATTATGGATGTAAGTGTAGCAGAGTAGGAAAAATTATGGATGTAAGTTTGGCAGAGTAGTACAAATTGCCAGGCTAAAGCTGTGAATGTAAAGCCTGGAAAGGGGATGAGCTGAATGTCTCTTTCTATTACTGGTTATGGGGTTTGGTGAGGTAGTGTAAGTAAGCCAATGCATTTCTCACTTTCTGAGGGTTCTTGGTGGCCCCAGATGGTTAATCATACATTTTTTAGTATTATAGAATTATCCTGATAGAGACAGTGGTGGGCTGTTGACCTACGAAAAAGGAAATTGGATACCTTTTCTGCTTTTACAAAACAATGAGAAAATCTTATTAAAGAAATTATGCATTTATTAATTGGTTTAAAATATTGAAGCCTTCGCTTGTTTTGGTTGATCTGCTGGCTGTTCGGTAGTTATAACTTGCATTGCACCCAGAGTGGAGCAAAATCCTTTAAATGCAACTTTTTTTATTTTTTCCCCTAAAAGTGGCAGGAGTTGGAAGAATCTTCCGCTCCAATGGTACCTATGCGTGTAGACCGAGATGTTCATAGTGTTATCATTTCTGTCTTAGCAGATAAATTGAAAATGGCGATTGTTTATTTTCCAGAAACATTGGTAAGCAACGGAGACCCGATGGAGAAGTACGTGATGAAACAAAAAGTAGGATCCGGGTGAGCTGTGAAGATGTTTACTGTCTTGCTTAAACTGCTTAGTATAAATAGTACTTAGAAAGTTTATGTTATTTAGTTGAATTTATGATATTTGGTGAGTTAATTGCATACAAACTACAGAGCTTCAGGAACGGTCAGTGAAGCCACAGAAATAACCACGGGAAAGTCTGTTGCTATCAAAAAGATGGACTTGGACAACCAGCCGAAGAAAGAGCTCATCATCACCGAGATCGAGGCTAGATGTTCCGATTTTTTATGTCGAATTGATTTGAAAGCGTTTAAAATTTTTGTTTTGATAATTTTTTAATATCATGAGAGAAAATTATTTTGATATGATGATAATAATGTAAGTGGCATTAAAACGGTGAGAACTAACTCACAAACCACTTTAGTATGCAGATAGTTATCTGCAGTGGTTACTCTGATGAGTCTCCATGTTATCACACCTCAGATGAAACCACTATTTATTAATCAATGTGAGTATTTGGTCAAGTGAAATGTTTGGTCATCACTGGGATTTGAATCCATGTCTGCAGCATAACAAGTCTGCAGCATAACAGGTCTGCAGCATAACAGGTTTCTTACCTGTGTAAACAAATCCGATGAGCATGCATTGGTTTTCCAATCTTTATATTGATCTAGTTGTATTTGAACCTGTGACCGTGCAGTGTGACAGGTACATGTCCGCCTGATAATTTTTTTTTTTATATCACATATGAGGTGTTTCTTATAATAGGTTTTATGCTTTTTAATATGGATGAGTTTTTTTAAACTATTATTTCAACTAAAATTGTTTCTATGCAGGTGATGAAGTCGAGGCAGCAGGAAAATATTGTCAACTATCTAGAAAGCTACCTGGTTGATAGAGAGTTATGGGTGGTTATGGAATACCTGGATGGTGGCGCCTTGACTGACGTTGTCACCGAGACGGTCTTAACCGAACCTCAGATTGCCGGAATTTGCAAAAGATGTTTGAAGGCTCTTTCGTTCTTGCACAGACATGACATCATACATAGGTAGTATTGTAGTTGTAGGAGTAGTAGTAGTAGTAGTAGTAGTAGTAGTGGTGGTGGTGGTGGTTGCGTTGCAAGGAGAACGAATGAATTAATCAAGTTTTTTTGTTGTGGTGTTTAATTAATTATATTCCCGAATTGCTGTATAAATAAATAATGCATGTAAATAATTGGTTTTTATGTACAACTATAATGTTTGTTTTTAAAAAGCAGCTTTATTATCAATTGTGGGTGTTTATGTCATCGTTTTCTATCCAGGGATATCAAAAGCGACAACGTCTTACTGGGTATGAACGGAGAGGTCAAACTGACCGACTTTGGCTTCTGCGCCCAGGTCACGCCGGATAAGGACAAACGCAGCACGATGGTCGGAACTCCTTATTGGATGGCGCCCGAAGTGGTTTCGAGGTCAGTTGATGTTCTGCTGCCCAGCAGTTCTAATAAATGTCATGAAAACTAATTTCTGCGATCTCATTGGTCGACCTGACGCGGCCGGGGTTTTCCTGGATCGAAATGCGATACGTGTTTCAGCACAGATAATATTATTAACTAAAATCTATCTTATGATTGTTCAGTGAGTTCAAATTTATTAATAACTAATTATTGCTCGTACGCGTTCATAATTTTTAACGTTCTAATTGTTCAATATATGTTCTACTTATAGAAAACAGTACAGCTACAAGGTTGACATCTGGAGTCTAGGAATAATGATCATCGAGATGATCGACGGCGAACCCCCTTACCTCAACGAAACCCCTCTCAAGGCTCTTTATCTGATCGCCGCCAACGGCAAGCCGGTGGTCAAGGAAAGCTCGAAGCTGTCGCATGACTTGCAGGACTTTATCGATTTGTGCCTGGAAGTGGACGTAGACAAACGGGCAACTGCCGACCAGTTGTTGGCGCATCCTTTCCTTGCACAAGATGACGGACTTGTGACATTGAAGCACAATATCTTAGCTGCAAAGGGAGCGCTCAAAAATTAACATCTGTCACTACCAGTCAGTTACTTCGTAGACAGGGAATGAAGGTTCGGATTATTTTATGCAGTTTCTTTACTGAATAAGAAATGTTTTCTTGCGATGCTAATTGTTTTCTCAGTTTGCCAGTTATAAATTATTATGCGATATTTGAGAACTCTGTCTACTCCACTTGTTACGGAGTCAGTTATCATGAATTCAGCATACTATGAGCTGGAATTCCACTATAACTAACTCATTATAAATTAAACTTGCAAACACATTGTTAGGTGGAGTATGCCGTAAATTTTTCTTCTCTGTTAACAATTTTGGTATGTAATTGTAGATAATTTACAGTACTACCTATGTATGATGTCTAAACGTTATTAGTTTCATGCTTCAATCAAAGTAACTCTATCAATATTTATTTCAGGTGTTTTAACATTGACATGACACAGAGCGACAGTCAAGCAGATGATTCGCTGCATGCAAAGTAGAATAGAAGTCGCTCTCTCTTTAATTTGCCCATTTTTAAATAAATTTGTATTTTATTTTCTCATAAAATGTTCATTAGACTTTTATATTGCCTTCGCTTTGTTTGTTTGTTTCTTGCTTGTCGCTCAACTCTCTGTTTTCATTCCTTTACACTCTCCACCACGTCCGACATTCTTTCCATCCGCCATCGATGCCTGTCACTCTTCCGATATTTTTTTAGGTATTTTTATTCTGTGACAATTAAATAGATTTGTCTCCTTTAGAATCCGCTCATTGACCATACTTCAACCAGGAGGAGTATTTGATAAATGGCCTTGCCATGTTGTTTTCTTTCCTTAATTATTTATGCGGGTTCGTATTTATTTTTGTGTAAATTTTTCTGTCCATCGATACTTGTTCACTCGTGTCGCCTATTCAATCTTAGACTTCATTCTCAACAAAAACTCGAAAAAGTATTTTGCTATTTCTTGATCTGGCTAGCTATTGCGATGAGACATATATTTTAGATGCGCCAATTTTTATCACTCGTCAATTTGGATGATTTTGTATTTAGTAAGATTGTTGATTGAATTATTTGCGGACGGCAGTATTATCTACACTGCAAGGGAAGGCTGCCCATCAACCAGGCGGTTATTTTTAATCTTTTTCGTTCAATAAAATTTTAAAAATGAAACAGTCTTTCAGAATAATGAAGATTTTATTAAACATAATTGGAAAGACAAAATTACAAGATTAAGTTCAATAGAAATCAGCTCAGAAAGTTGACAACAAAATGGAGAAACATCAATTTCGCAAAAACAATGACAACTAGTACGAATAGACGGATCGCGTGTAATAATCAGATAAATAACGACCGTGACATCAATTGGACACGCTTTAAGAATTCTAGCATCCCTCGAAGTCAGGGAAAAAAAAACATGCGGACGATTAGAAGCTGTTCGGAGCAGACAGAGACGATTGAGCCATGCAAACACAAATTTGAAGATGTAGTCAATGCATTGAACATCATGGTGATGTGGTATATAGAAGATAAGAGTGTGTGTGTGTGTGGTCATGATTTATAAAATAATTGAATCCATTTAAAATAAAATAAATGACTGAAAATAAATAAGAGTTCGAATGTAAACCAAAATGAGGCTAATGTATAAGATAAATATAACTCTCTTGTAAACAAATAAAGTTGTTTTAAAGCAGTTCTTTTGTAGACTAGAATAACTTGCTATTGCTCAAAAAACAATCCAATACAAATTAAAACTAAACTGCAAAACTTCAGTGTGTCTTGGTTAAAAAAGTGAGCCTCTCACTCTCTCCTGTATGCAGAAAGAAAAATAATTAAAAAAAACATAAAACGGGTAACAAGGGGAAGCTTAGAAAAACAGCCCCTTTGATGCATCGAGCAGTTCTTCGATTTCACATTTGCTAAGGAATTCTGCTCTTCTTATCGTTTCCATAATCGTGTAGCATTCAGAAAAAGAGGTCAATTTGAAATTCGATCCGACAGAAGTGTCGGAGATGCTTTTACTGAAATCGGGACGGACTTTTACGCTTGCGGGTTCCTTGAGGGATTTTTGAGACTTTGATGAAACATGCTTCGGGAGGGCCAATGTCTGCAACAATTCCACGAGCATCTGGGCCCGACCGATGTCCAGCCAGTGAGTGAAGAGCTCCTTTCTTTGGGGAGACACCAGGGCTGCTTTGATCTCCTCTTCTGAAGCCGGGCCCCAAAGAGACAATTCCAAATAGGTGCGTGCCTCTTCTACCTGGGTCCACGAATTCCCGGATGAAAAAATTCTTTCAACCTTTCTCAAACACCTGTCATTCTTATCCAGTGTGATTGAGGTTTGTCTGGCTCTTGGCTGAGGTACCTGTTTGGCAGAATTCTGCTGGCATGTTCCACTTTTGGTGCCATTTTTTCCACATGTAATTGTTTCTTCATCAGATGCATGCGTGGGACTTTTATCTGCATCGATGATCAAACTGGCTAATTTGGCCAAATCACGACACAAAAGTTTTTGATCATTCATGGGCGAGTGTTCATCATATTCTGTAGGCACCAAAATAGAAAAGTAGAAACTTTTGAGATCCGAAATCGAGGCCGGTAGCTTGGTGAAACCGTGACCTTGGAGAGGCCTGACTAGTAGAACTTCATTGGCATGGAGTCGACTCAAATCAACTCCCAACCTTTGTAAATGCAATAGAGAATCAATGATTTGAAGAAGAACGTACACCTTCTGCTTAGAGATGCTGCTTGAACGCCTTTTAGCGACATCGTTGTTATCTTGGCTGCCACTGCAAGGAATTTCATCAGAAGTTATTTGCATTGGAAAAGTAAAAGAAGAAAGCATCAAAACCAGCGAATACGGAAGAACGTCAAAAATATAGTTGATCTTTTCTTTACATAGTGGCGCCTTCTCAACTGTCTGAAAAAAATTCCGACAATCAGAAAGATTTGCCGTTGCTTCGAATGTGTATAGAGAGCAGATTAGATTTGCATGATTGTAGCTAGGAAAAGGAGAGGAGATGACTGAAGATCTTCGTACCTTAGGAAAAGTTTTTTAAATTTAAATTAGTAAGACAAATAATTTTAAATTCAATATATTTATAAATATATAAATGAAAAAGAAGTTCAGCATTATGATACCGTATTTTTCGCATATAATGCGCATCTATGAAAGCCTGGAAAGGAGCTAAAAAACAATGTGGCTTTATAAATAAACAAACTTTGAATGGTAAAATGTATTATAAATATTATTGAAAATACATTTTACGTATTTAAATTTTCTGATTGATAGAATAACATTCTTTTTTATGACCTTTCCAGACACATCAGAGTGCGCGTTATGTGAGTAAAAATAAAATAAAATAAAGAAAAATTTCCTATCGGAAGACAAAACATTAAAACAATCAATTTTAAATTTCAACACAGTCTACACCCATTATCCTGGAAAAATTTGTCTATAGTTCTTCGTCCCAAGAAAAAAAATTAGTCTCCCTGCTGTTCAACCTCAGATTAACACTGAGTAGTTAATTTTCAGGTGAACACGTAACAAAAATAATTAATTTAATGTAAAAATAAAGACCAACCATAAGAACAAAAGAAGTTCCACCACTTAGAGTTATTTCATAGAAGACAGCTTTCATCCACGTGAGTGAAGAACTTTTAGATTCAGCAATTTTTATTATATCAGCCTCCAAGCTCTTCCAGACAATGTCTGACATGCTGCCTGACAGGTAAGACAAGAAAGGTGAGGGAGAACAGAATTTTTCCAGAAAAATCTGAAGAGACTGATGCGTCAGTTTTGATGCGGCAATAAACTTGTCCTGAAAAAAATTATACAAAACACTTTATTGTGTAGAAAGCAGACATACAATATTATTTCGAAACCCAATCAAGCGACTGCTAATGATTATTTCAACTTCAGAAACTTGCAATTAAACGTAATTATATAAACGAAAGCAACCTCAAGGGACTCTTCAATTCTGAGGCTGTCAATTAAATTATCTGAAGACTTTGAGCTCACGTCTGAATTTGCATACGACTCTTCAGTGCCTTTCGGAGAACTTATTAAATCCTTGCGCAACGGCTTCGAAATGTTTACGGATCTTATGGCAGCTCTGGGAGCAGGTCTGGGCCTTTCCGGTTGGTGATTCTGGTTACTTTTGAACTTATGATTGGACGTGGCGTCACAGAGGTCGACCACTTTTATCGGGGAGCTAATGGAAAACTTTCCTGGTTTTGTAGCATCACTTAGTGAAGTTGCTTCAACAGAAGATCCAGTAACCACTGATTTTTCATCCACATTAGGAAGGACTTCGTACAAATTTTCAGAGTCTGGTGAAAGGCTTGTTTTATGCAATCTGGCTGTTGGTGGTGGCAATTGAGGCAAGTCTGGCAGAGCCCTTTGTTGAACTGAGGTTTTAACTGTATTCTCCGATGTCGCTTGCTTCGATGTTGGTGAAACGCTGCTAGACGGAAGCCTACCAGTGGTCATGCTAACTTTGCCGAAAGTCTTGAATTAAATTAAAACAAGATTAAAGAAAAATCAAATTTCAATAGAAGGACCAACGAAACAAACAACCACCTTATCTTGACTGACAATCAGAGACTTGGGAAGAGTATTTGAGCAGCTGCTCGGCAATACAGGTCCCATGCCTCCCTTCTTGAAAATCTCTTCCAAGTCGTCCATCAGAGAATCTTTGGGCATGACATGGGGTGCTTCGAACGCATCGTCGTTTGACGACTGGCGAACGGGCTTCCGCTGGAGAGACATGAAAAATGACTGAGGCTGTTCAGAAGAAGAAGACGTAGATACGTCGTCTCTCGATTGGATGTGCATGACCGAGGAAGTAAGTGTTGAGCTTATTGAAGAAGTAGGTGGTGGGGGAGGAGCCACGAGCATCTTACGAGCCAGCTTGGCTGAAATTAGCATTTTTTACTCACTCACTTGAATTTAACAAAGACGAACATTAGAAAAAAACTAAATAGACATAATTAGACTCAAGTAGCAAATGATTTTTAAATAACTAATTAATTACTTCATTTTTAATTAATTATCACACATCTAACCTATTTTTCACATCAATCTTGTTTCGACATCTCAGATCATTTCCACACAATCACCCATTATGGTCTTGTTACATAATCAAAAGATTTAAACTGATTGAACGAAGAGAAAAAATAACGAATTTAAGTACGAGTTTATGAATAAACCTTCAGAAGGAGTCATCGACTTTCTGTTTGTGGGATATTCCGGTTTTTTAGAACCGGGACTCGAGAGGAGACGCGGCTTTCTGGTCGGGAGAGTCAAACTGCTCTCGTCGGACGAAGAAATCAATTCCGTAGATCGTGACGGCAACTTGAAAAAGAAAGTTTTTTTTTTTAAAAGAAAATTCCCACTTAGAACGGTTAGTTGTTAATAGGCAACTTTAAAATAGGGACGTGCTCACTGTTTGCAAAGAATTCTCACAGGTCATCTCGTTGATTAACGGCTCAGACTTATTGGAGGACAGCGGCTTGGCTTCGGTCTTGCTGAAATTATTTCTTCTCGTCAGAGTTTCAAACTTCTCCTCAATTTCTTTAGCAAAATCATCGCTAATGAAACTGGCTCCGTGAACTCCGTCCGAAACAGGTGCATTCTCGTACACCTGTTCGGCGTGCGTTTCTGAATCTCTATTCGTCGGGCCGTCACTCGGCAACGTTTCAGAAGATTTCTTCGCGTCTTCGTCTATGCTCAGACTTTTTTCATCGACAGCTGACTCCTTCTTGTCACATTTGCTTTTCGACATCTCATCGTCTTTGCTGCCCTTTCCGAGCAGCTTTTGAAAGAAGGATTTCCCTCCAGATTTTTTATGTTTTTCATGTTTTGCAGCTGCACCTTTTGGAGCGGTGTCGGATGATTTATTGGACAAAACATCAACTGTTTTTATTGCTGCATTTTTCGTATCCAAAACAGGTTTGTCATTTTCTTTCAACAGCTCATCATTTTTTGAGTTACTTGCTTCACTCTCAGATTTGAGTTCTAACTTTTTAGTTGCCACTTTCTCTAAAAATAAATCATCGATTTCTTCATACAGCCTTGGGCGGTAATGCTTAGGAGATAACGAATTGAAATCTTCTATCTCTTTGTCATCAATTTTTCTTTCATCCTTAGACTTATGTTCTTCTTTTTTAATATTTTTAATATCTTTCTTAGAAGTAGCTTGAAATCTCTTGTTCATGTCAGGTGCAGGAGTGGTAGGCAGCTGAGGCGGAATTGCATTGGCAGACTGCCGTGACTTTTCCAGAGCTGAAGTGATGACATCCACGACAGTGTAAGGCGTGGCCATCATACAACTACTAGCATGGTCCAATTCATTCTCCGTCTCCAATTGTTCGTCGTCACTTGAATTCAATTCTATGGGCTTTCCAGATTGGCCTTTGGCAGCAACATCATAAATATCATAATAATTGCTAGTTGAACTTTTAGCTGTTTGAACAGGAACAAGTTTTCTGCTTGGAGTTCCACCTTCCTTAGTCTGGACTACACCAGTTCCACCTTTTGCACCACTGGAACCAGATGAAAAAACTGGTTTTTTAGGTTTATCAGGCCTTGCAGAGCTGTGTACACTGGACTTTGTACCATCATCGGAAATCCTTGATGCTTCACTATTTGTTGCCTGTTTACTGTCTGAAATGATCTTCGTCTTTGCTTTTGGGACAGTTCCCTGAGCAGAAGCTTCTTTGCTATGACAGCTCAAATGCTTGGAACAGTTAGTGCAAATGTCTTTCTTCCAAGCATGCTGAATGAACTGATCGCAGGTCGTTTTTTCTGAGGACATCTTTAAAAATATTTAGTATGCGTAAAACAAACTAAAAACAACGTGAATCGTTAATGAAATTCATGTAATATCCTGTTCTGCATTACATTAATTACCGAGAGCGACGACAAAAAACAGTGAAAAACGTTCGAACTAGACTAGCTAGAACTAGAGAATTGCTAGAACTTAGTCTGGACTGGAATAATAAAACGATTTCTGAAAATAACATCAAAAACTTTTAAAAAATCATATCGACCATAAAAGTGCGATGATTTCAGCTTATCCATTCATCTTTCCATGGAACGCTAGCAGAACCTGCTAAAAAATGCTGACGGAAAGAAGGGCTGCCGCGATCATGCAGCATTTATGATCATCGACATAAACACAGACAACAACCATCTATTATTATTATTATTGTACAACTCACTAATAATGGTTAAACAATGCAGCACAGATAAGACTTCAAATTATACATAGAGACAGGCTGCTCGTTAGAAACATTTATCATCTATGCATTTATTCCTATTATTGCATATTATGAAGTTCCATGATGAATAAGTGCATGCAATAATTAACTTAGAAAGTAACCATTACGTAGCAAATAAAAATATGTAAAATATTGTTTTTTTAACATATAACGCAGCAGCCGGCAGCAGCAATATCAAATCATTTATTTTTCGTTTCTTTCTTAACAAATCCAAGTTGTAATCTTTAAGACTGCTTAAGTGTTTTAGCAATAGAGTTGTGACTTAATTTATTATTTAACATTTGTTAATATCACCGTTAGTTTGTAGGTAGATTGACCTATTTGCATTGTTCATGCATCTCATCTGGTCCCACATGTGGTCCTACAAGGACCACAAGGTCTTCAAATATTGTCCGATAGCTAGTAGATAGTCACCATAAGTTGATGAATATACTAATACACAATAATTTTAAATATATATATTTCATACAAAAGCTGTGTTCAAAACCTGAAACTATTTAATTTATTCCAGTGTTTGTTCAAGTTCTTTGTTGTTTTTTGCCAAATCACAACGCAAATTATCGTAGTATCAGTATAAACCAGATTCCAGAATTGTATAATAATGTCTGGTGATACGCAGGGCACGTTTGATGCCAAAGTGAGATATATGAAACATGAAAAAAGCGATGTATCGGAAAAGTTGTCGGCATTTTTAGAAAATATTTGGAATCTTGATGAGCAAACATTGACTGTGTCGATCTTGATTTCATTCCTTGTCATTCTCGTCACCATATGTGAGCATATTATATGTTATATGTTATTATATATAGATAATTATGCTGCTCAATGCTAATTAAATTAATTAATTATATATTTGAATTGCTGATTTCTATTTTAACTGTATTTTAAATTATGAGAAGTGATTAAAATAAAAATTTGATTATATAGTTTATATTTATAGTTTGTTGTTATCTTATCAAGAAATATGAATTTTTTTCATAAACTTATTTTGCAACTAAGAAAATACACAGTTCGACTCCCACTCACTTCCCACCAGCCCATGTCAACAAAAACTTAGCGGGTAGAATCGTTTTCTCTTTGGGGCATGTAAAAGAACAGCGCCTTTGAACAACCCAGAAAAGGCGCTTTATAAATTATCAAACAACAAAAAATTTACATTTACATATACAAATAACAACACTAACTAATGTATTCATTACATTTTGTTGTCATAAAACATAAACATTAATAATTAAAAACACTTCTAGATAAAGCTATGTTAGAGAAAATTTAATAATTGACGTAGCTAGCAGTAAAAGGAGTAAATAATATTTGAAACTGAGCTGATAGATTAGCACAATATTGCATAAATTAAATAGTAATTTAACATTTAACTTAATAATAAAGTTGTTTTAAATGATCTGTTATTCAAAATATCAAAAAAAGCTTTTACTGGTTAAGCAGTGCTTCATTTAATTCATTTCTAATTTTTTAGTTGTTTTCTATGTAAAGAGAAAATCATCTAGAGGGAATAATATTCTTCTTTTGGGCCTATCAAATTCTGGCAAAACACTGCTGTTTTCAAAAGTTAGTTTGAGTTTACGATGCTATAAAAATTAAGTTTGCTGTTTAACTATTTAATTAATTAATTTCAGCTTGTTTTAAATCAAGCCAGACACACCTTAACATCACTAAAAGAAAACCAAGGAAGTTTTACTTATGTCACTGAAAAGGTAGCGAGGTTTTATGTTATATTTCTAATGTTTCTTGGTTTGTAAAAAAGTTGCGTTTGTGTTTGTTTTATATGCATTTGAATAAATTTTATTTTATTTTTATGACTACGATAATTTATGTTTATGCAGGGACCAAAGAACATCAAAATTGTTGATATACCTGGCTATGAGAGTATTAGATTGAAATATTTTGAACAGTTCATTGAGTCAGCAAAGGCCATCGTATTTCTGGTGGATAGCGCTTCGTTTCAAAAAGACATCAAGGATGTGGCAGAGTCAGAAGATTTTTTTATTGAACATTTTATTTTAATTATTTATTTAATTATCTTGATTTCTCAGTACCTCTTGTTTTTCTTTAGATTCATGCACACTGTTCTTGTTAGTGTTGTTGGTATTCCTTTGTCGATCCTTGTGGCATGCAACAAGCAAGACGTCGCTACTGCAAAGGGTTCTGCACTTATCAAGTCTGCTCTGGAAAAAGAACTGTTAGCCCTTTTCGATTTTATTGTTCATAGACCACAGAAAATAATTATTTATGTTATTGGAAGTGTTTGTTGATTTTAAGTATTTTAAGTTATTGCATAGTCAGAATAGATTTTTGTAGTTTGTTTGCTTACATGATTGGTTTATTTCTTTTTAAGGAATCAGGTCCGACAAACTCAATCTGCCGCTTTGCAGGGAGTTGACGGGAAATTCGCCTCGACCGTGTTTTTAGGCAGTCGCAGAAGAGATTTCACGTTTGCTGATCTGAAGAAAAATATAGATTTTGTTGAGTTCAGTGCAAAGCGGGAAGACAACAGTAGCTTGGAAGAAGTTCAGAAATGGATGGCTGACTTGAAATGAACTATATCTATAATCTAGGAGCTCTTTTTTTCCTAAATTTGACTTGATTTGTTTTGAGTTCTTGTGTGCTTACGGTTTGTAAATTTTCTGCAAAATAAAATGAATGAGGTGGCTGTATAAGTTTTCATTTGAGTTTTATTTTGAGAGCTCAGTGATGCGTATGCCCATTAGAAGTGTTCTGATAGCGTGGTGTTCTTTGGGCTCGCTCAGGTCTAAATTTGGATGAGTCAAATGAAACGCATAATTTGGATATTTAAATAATCTATATATATAATGACTATGTCCTTTGCATTGCTGCACTATTCAGCCGATCGTAATGAAATTTTCACACAACCTTGAGAGTCAATAAGGGAAGGTTTTTGTGAAAAAATTGAGATCGGTCACAAAATGAGTGGGAATGGAAAGTTATCGAGAACGGGAGAGCAAACAGGAATGGGAAAGCAACCGGGAGCGGGAGGGCAAGCGCTGGGAAGGAAACGGGAGCGAGAGAAAAACCCCGTGCAACGCCGGGTACCCCGCTAGTTTTATTCTATCAACTTTAACGAAATAAATAAAAAAGTGTTAGTGTATTAATAAAACTAAAAATTTTCTGCTCTATTCTCTATAGATGTCGCTAAAGAGCTAGCCAGTCCAGACACCTGTTTTGTTTTTATAAAAATTTTCTGGTCATAATATCCTGTTCGTAGTTGTAAAGTTTCGTGTTTGGTATTGTGAATGTAAGTTTGTTTGTTTTTTTCTGATTTTCTTTCACTGCTAATTATTGATTGAATTTGTTTATCGGAACGTAGACAATTGTTCACTCGCTGTGTTTGTCGAATGTCGAGGAAAGTTTCAAATTAGACTCTCCGACTGCCAACTACAAAAACATAAGAGTCCAAGATTTGACTACACTACACACTACATAGTTGCCCACTGTTGATTCGTTTTGTATCTTAAATTTTTTTTTAAAGAAAGCGATGGCGAGCGAATTAGATCAACTGAAGGCGGAAGCTGAAAGCTTGAAAGCGAAAATTCAAGTAATTTTACCGTTGCTTTTATCTTTTTATCTCGCAATTTCGGCAGCTGAAAATAAATTGTGTTTATACAGAATGCTCAGAAAGCTATAGCTGACACAACTATGTCAGATGCCTCTTCAAAATTGGAGCCACTGGGAAAAATACAATTGAGATCGCGGAGGACTCTACGAGGCCATCTGGCAAAAATTTATGCTATGCAATGGGCTTCCGATTCAAGGTTCTAGTTATCTATTTCATATTTAAACTCGATAAAGTTCTATGCTAATGTGAATCCATTTTAATACATTTTTTCAATATAGAAATCTTGTGTCTGCTTCGCAAGATGGAAAACTCATTGTTTGGGATGGATATACTACTAACAAGGTTATTCATATAAAACCTAATGATGAATTTGTTGAACTTATTAGTAATTTACTTTCTCATTAAATCCGATTTGTTTCAGATGCATGCTATTCCGCTCAAATCAAGCTGGGTGATGACTTGTGCTTATGCGCCTTCGTGCAGTTTCGTTGCTTGCGGTGGACTCGATAACATCTGTACGGTTTACAGCTTGAAATCTCACGACGGAAACATCAAGTCGGTTGGCGAACTGATCGGTCACAATGGATATCTATCGTGCTGTCGCTTTGTTGACAACAACCAGCTTGTTACTGCTTCCGGTGATGGAACATGGTATTTTTTCTTTCTTCTTTTTTTTTTTTAACTTTCATGTTTTGAGTCATTGAGCTTTTTGTTCTATAACTTTCCAATGGTTTAGAGAGCTGTAATTCTGTACAGCACCTAGTATCTGATGACATGCAATTATTTAGTGCTTGATATCATTTCTTTCTTGAGATATTCGCACTTTCCTTTTTCTGTAATTACACCAGGCTAGCTCTATCTGCTCAGACCAATCATGTTAAGGACGATGTGTTATTATAAATTGCAAAACTTATAATAAAAAAGCTACCAAAAAATGTAAAGTTTGGTAATGATTAAGCCTGTTGCATGATTTTATGTATCATGAATAGTTGAGAATAGATTCTTGTTTTAAAAGTACATTTTTTTCTATACGGTAGATTTAGTGTAGTGGATTAAAAAATTTATTTATGAAGAAATGTAAGAGTCGGTGAAGCTCGATTTTGTATTGATCTATAGAAGTTTATGACATGTCTCAATTCGTCTGCTCTTTGTTTTAATGATATTTTCTAATCTTTAGCGCCCTATGGGATATTGAAACAAGACAGCAGTTGACCTCCTTCGTTGGTCACACCGGGGATGTTATGAGCTTGTCATTGAGTTCCGATATGAGGACTTTCATCTCTGGAGCTTGTGATAGTACTGCAAAAGTTAGTTAGTTGATGGATCTATGCTTCTATTCTGTATTAGGTCAATAATTTAATTCAAGGAATTGAAATTTCTATCAATTTTGGAAATGCTTTTTATATAATTTAGCACCTAAATTACCTTTTTGTCGATAATTGGCTGATAATAATTGTTCAATAAGTACTGTTTTTCAGTCCATTCATGATTTAATTCACAATTGTGTTACACAATTTTAATGAAACAATCAAGAGATGGAAATATAAACACCTGAGTTGAATTATATTAAATTGGTGGACAATTGTTTTAGGTGTGCATTTGTTGTTTTGAGTTTATATAGAAAAAGATTGCCCAGGCACTGATTAGTATTAAGAAGTTTATTCAGTTGATAAAACAACTAGGCACAATCTAATAAGACCTATTTAATATTTTATTGACATATTATGGATGTGTTTCGTTTTGGTTGGGATGGAATTACATCAAGATTTTTTTTGTTAAGATGGAATAGTGTTGGGAAGCATTCCGTGGTAATGGGATTGATATGATGATGACAGCTCCATGGTAATGGGGTGGGCTAAACAAAGCTTCTCTCCTTATTTCGCTTTCTTGTTTTTGGTAAAAATTTTGAATTTTTTTGTGCAATCAATCATTGCAAGCTAGGTGGTGCTGCCTTTTGACATGCCCTATGGAGAAATGCTTTTCTTGCTGATATTCCTGTAACATCGGTTGCTATGCAACAAATAGGAGTTGGTATGGGCAGTGCAGTTTACTTGTATGCCCATTGTTTGCTACACTTTAATTACGGACAGCGGTTCTTAGCAATAGCATATCAATAACGGTCTAGCACCGTTTCACTTTGTTAACTGAACCATGACTAATTGTAGATTAGTTTAGTTTAGTTTTATCGTTTGAGCTGGCGACTGACTGCGGAGTGTAACACTAAAGCACTTTCAAACACTCTTTCTAGCCATTTTCAGGCTTTCAACATTATACCGGTACCAGAAGTACCGGTTTTTGGCCCGGAAATACCGGTACTTGCAAAAAAGCCCATACTGGCACAGCCCTAATTTTTATCTTTAAATTTTTTTTCTGTAAAATCTAGTGTTGAATTACTTCCAAAAATATATGTTTGCATATTATTTTTCAGTTATGGGATATGAGAGATGGAGTGTGCAAGCAAACCTTTTCTGGACATGAGTCAGACATCAATGCTATCACTGTGAGTTGTTAATATTTGATTATTTATTATTTGATTATTTATTACATGCCATCTGTTAGATGATAATTTTTTTATCTTGTTTTTGACTGTTGTACAATAATTATATATGATTACTACATAATGATGGCTGATTTGTATACTACAGCTGTAAGTCAAAAATCTTTGTTTATTAACGACCGAGTGTAAGCGTTTTTTTGTGAGTTTTTGAACATTATGCAGCCATTATAATTTTTTATTATTATGCAATCAAATTATTTTTAAAAAGTTGTTTGAAAATATAATATTGATTTTACTTGGGTAAATAAAGTTTTAGTGCAGCTCTTAATATGCATAATTTATTTATTTATTCTTTCTTGAGATATATAGAACAGAAATAAACAATAAATGAAATTACTAGACAGGTAATGAAATAAAATATATGGAGTTAGCATGAGCAATTGGCTTAAGATAAAAGAGGTTCTAAACCAAATTAATGTGGATCCAATATTGAATAATCAATTGTTCCTTATTTTTTATTATTTTTTAAGTAATTAATTTTAATTGATAATTTTTTCTTCTACAGTTCTTCCCGAGTGGTCATGCATTCGCCACGGGATCAGACGATACAAGCTGCCGCATGTTTGATATCAGATCTGACCAAGAGGTGGCCATGTACTATCTCGATGGTGTTGAATGCGGAGTCACGTCGGTTGGTTTCTCTTCCAGTGGAAGGCTTCTCTTTGGCGGCTATGACGACTACAAAGTTCAGCTCTTTGATTCCATTCGGATTGAGAAGACAGGTCAGATTTGATGATGATGATGGTGATGATCATGATGATGATTAAGTTCCTTGAAGTATTAGAACAAAAATTCAATTTTAAGTTTTTTTAGTAATGGAATGAAGATTTGTTTTAATTTATTATAATAATAATAATAATTATTATTATTATTATTATTATTATTATTATTATTATTATTATTATTATTATTATTATTATTATTCAGGTCAACTTCTCGGACACGAAAACAGAGTCAGCTGCCTCGGAGTAACTGAGGCAGGGAATGCCCTGGCCACTGGATCTTGGGACAGCTTGCTGAAGATTTGGAACTAAGCTGCAGAAAGGAAAAGTAGAAAAGAAAGAAGAATTATTTAGATCTATCAATGCCCTGCTGCGATGCATTGTTAGGTGGTCATTGATTTTCGTACATGGATTTTTTAGTTATCATTTTTATCCAGTAAGAAATCAGATTTTTATCATAAAAGTGATTATCATTTATTTTAGTTAGCGTTTTGTTCGCAGATACAACAAGTCATCGTTGGATAACTTATGATAATATATATCTGATGAAACTTTATTTTTTTATCAAGGCTTCATTTTATTTTATTTTTAATGTTAAGAAATATTAACTTTTGTCGATATTTATTTTGATTTAGAATCTTTCAGAGCTTAATGTAAAATGTTCAGAAATACAACTTAAATTTCATATTTGCTGCCTATTTGTGTCCGTACTTTTGTGAGCGCTAAAATGCAATATCTTTTTTATTGTTAGTCCAATAGTTTTTTATTTTTTTATTTACTAAACAAATTTAATAACTAAAAGTGAAACTTTTTCTGTTAATTTGAATTTTATTTTTATTTACATATATATTACATTCAGATTTTGTTCTGCCTATAGCTCTTCTAACCTTCTGTGAAAGGAATTTATTTGTTCTTTTAGAACTGTCAAAATTTAATCTGAAATTCATATGTAGATTAGAAGTAGCATACTTTTCAGCTGTGTCTTATTAAATAGCCGGTATTTAATTGGAAATATCGCTTTTATTTTTGTACGTTTGTTTCGTTGTTTCGAGCGTGTTTGTTTTCGTCGTTGGCCTTCTCTCGATGTGGTTCAAATAATTTATATATTTATTTTTTAAGCTGTATGTAGCTACTCTTATTATGTCGTATTTTTTTCATACCGAATCTTGAAATGAATGTTTAATATTATATTTGCAAAACATTGTTAAGGACATATGGCACTGGTATTTTATCAGATCTATTTCTATATTTATGGTATTTCTTGTGTTATTAATGCTGGAGAGACAAGAAACTTTGTTGAATATCGAAATGAAAAACTGGCGCTCAAAAAAACTAGTATTTAATTGTTTAGGGGTGAAAACGGGAAAATAGGGTTGGGGGTACTGTTGACTGACATTGAAGCCATCAAATAGATTTACGCAGAGTCCATTGGAGCGCGAGGTTCTTGAAGAAAGCTTTCTTTTGTGGTCCTGTGAGCAGTCCGTGGTTGCTTTGTGCTTTAATGCTGCCCACCAGAGCTGACCCAACAAGTTAATCAACGGGAGAAGTCAATTTTTGTTGCAAACAACTAAGTTATGCCAGATTTTCAATTTAGAAGCATCAGAAGGTCAATGTTTATATAACACCACTCTCAGTCTAGTTTAATGGTTCTAGTATTTTTATACTTCTCAACCCAAGAGCAATTCAACCGAAATCAGGATTTCTTCATAAATATCTGGGGAAAAGAAGACACCGACAACTGACATGTCCGAGAAAACGTCTTAGAATCGTTTAATCCTTATGGAGATTTTTTTTCTGCGGCTTAAGGGCAACTTAAGATGTACCAACTTGACATTCTGTTACCAGTGGTTTTTTTATGCCAGATCACCCTATCGTTTGTTCATGTTGCATAATTATAATATTACTTTATTCTGATCCCAGATCAGTGGGATTTCTCCACAAAGTTACTGATCCTGGACATTACTGGATTTTCCCATTCGAGTTATATATCTTCCCATTCCTCGTCTAAACTAACCCGTAGATAACTGTTTTATCTTGTGTATGGAGGGAGCGTGTACAGAAATTGAGATCAAATTTCCAATTATGATTCAAGCCATCTAGAGAGCAAAGACAAACTATTTTCAGCATATAGTAAATACTACTAAATACAAAAATTGTTTAAAAAATCACTACTATGAATCACTCGTTCATCCACTCAAGCACTCAATTGATCGCCTTAAATGAATTGTTTGTCCGTTAGCTGATTGTGTCTGTTTGTTTCCTGATTTCGTCTCATTCTTTATTATTGTTAATAATAATAATAATATCATTATTATTATTATTATTTTTTCAACCCCTCCCCAGTTTGCAGTTGGTGACGTTGACTTTAGCCCCCGTATACTCGATGTTACACAGAACTGCATTGTTATCGAAATCCAACTCTCCGACCAGATATTCGGGGTTGACCTTCATCTGAAAGAGAGAAGGAAGTTTAGTTTTTAGTTTTTTTTATTAAATCGTATAAGTAGATAATTTTAAATTTACAGTCACCAACAATACTGCTAATTTTGCATTTTAAAGTATATATAGTTTATATTCTTCTACACATTTTACAGGTGTTTTGAGACTTTTAAGTAGTACTTATAATCTTTTGAGGCAGATTATCTCCTATCCAGTGGCATAGCAAGGGTGTTTGGTGCCCGGGAACATGGTATAGAAATGCCCCTTGAAAATGCCCAATTGGAAATTTTTTCCAAAACTTTATAAGCATTTTTCTTCTGAAATTAGCTTAATTATGACCGGGGGAGGGCTAATCATAGCTATTTTTCCAAAAGTTTTTTTTTATAAATTTTTTGATGACCGGGAGGAAAGAGGAATTATTACAAATTATCCCAAAATAAATTTAAAAAAATACTTTTCAACTTTTTGGTGTCTTTCCCACCCCCAGGAAACTGAAGGTATATTTATTTTTCATGGAAACCACCCTTTAGATCTGTCGAATTACAGAAAGTCAGCATATTATTTTTGCTGCAAAATTAGGTTATCGGAATTGGTATTTGCTAGTGTCTTTAAGTATAAATATATCTTTTATAATTTCAGATTGCTGACAGAAAGGAAAACATTCCATAAATAGACCGTGATTCACAAATCAGAAATTCATTTTAGGTGTTGACATCATGTATGACATCTTGACACAGTGTGTGACATTTTATATTTGATGGGTGAACATTATTCAACGTTATTTATTGTTGCGTGTATATATTACATATTTTACATCTTTGCTTGATGGGTACTTGATTTATGACTGACGATGATAATAATAAGGAAGGAATTGTAAATGGAATGATGATGTTGAAGAATATTGAATGCGATGATGATGATAATGCCAGCAATAAATGTGATGATTGCAGGATATCAAGAATATGGCAACAAAATTGTAACATTATGTTCCTATTTTGTTATCTTTTTCTGGAACTATCACTAACTCTACGTCACTCACTGTTTTTCGTCGCGGACTGAAAACATTCCAGTTTAATCTGTTCATGAGCGAGCGATATTGCACGCCACGTAAATAGCGCTACACAAATTGACTTGATTGATTGATTGATTGACACCATTTCACATGGTCAGCCTTAAAAATCTTGATTTCTGATCAAAATGACCGTCTTCGAGCATCGGCAATCGGTAATTAAAATAAAATCATTTTAGAGCATCCGGATAATAAATCATTCACCTTGAAGATGTAGTTTCCTATTGGTACTTCCGTAATGTCAATCCACTGGCAGTCGATGTCGTGTGCGTAGATGTCAGCACATCCGATCGTTATGCCTGAGCGTCAAACGAGAAAGATAAATAATTTACTGATTGATTGTTAACCATGCTGTTTGGTGATTTTATAAAACTTATTTTTTCAATTTTTCAATCGCTGGAGCATCATTTATCAACGTAGAATACATTCGACCACCTGTTTTCTTATTAACAGCGAGTGTCCTATTACCATTCTAACAGAACCTCCTTATCACATGATGATGGTGATGGTGATGATGATGATGGTGATGATGATGATGATGATGATGATGATGATGATGGTGGTGGTGGTGATGATGGTGACGGTGATGATGATGATGATGATGATGATGATGATTATGGTGATGATTATGGTGATGATGGTGACGGTGATGATGATGATGATGATGATGATGATGATGGTGATGATGATGATGATGATGATGATGATGATTATGATTATGATTATGATTATGATTATGATTATGATTGTATTAATCGTTGTATCTCATAAACTAGAGTGAAGCTGAGTAATACTTAAAGTTTTATTTTATATATAGGGCAAAGTACGTAAGTGTAGTTCAATACATATACATTACATATATGTTGGTGTAAGTGTAGTACATATACATTACATATATGTAGGTGTAAGTGTAATACATATACATTACATATATGTAGGTGTAAGTGTAATACATATACATTACATATATATAGGTGTAAGTGTAGTACATATACATTACACATGTGTAGGCAGACTTCAATGGAATGAAAGAAAAGAAAATAAATCTTCATGTTGTGCCAGCTTGCATTCACTTTGTGCGATTTCTTAAAGTTCCATTTTCGCAATTTAACGCCCACTTTACTTTGTGCCGAGCTCGTTATATCCTTTTGATCTAAGAAACCGCGTGGAAAGCAAAAATATGCCAGAAAAGATAAAGAAATTAAGATAAATGGTCATGTCACCAAAAGGAAAAGATTGTTGCCAAATGTATCCAATAGGAACAACAACCAAATGGATGGAACTTTTTAAGAGCAAGTTTTCGGGAAAGGGAAGAGGGCTTTTAAAATTAATTTAAAAATAATTAGTTAAAATTCACAGAGTATTATCATATTAGCTCAAGCAATCTAACTCTTTTTCGACGGACAAGTTTGTAGTTGAATCCAGTTGACACAACTGTGTTGCGTAACTTAAACTAATAGTTTGTTATAATATTATAAAGTTGTGATGAAAAAATATTTAAGCTCTCTGTAAATGAGTGGCTGCTATTTTTATGAGTTTAAGCCGATGTAGCTGACGCACCCGTTATCTGATTTGTTGAAATATACTGGTGCTTACGATAACCTGAAATGAACGATGGCTGATGTGTTAGACCTCTACTGGATCGTAACTATAAAGATTTTAAATAGATACGTTCATTAAACTTTAAAAAAATAATAAAAGTTTCTGAACAAAAAAAAATGCAAAAATAAACAAATTAATTAACCCTGTTCCCCGAATCCTGCACAGGCAAATTGTTTCCTTACTCCTTCCATGCAGTGATTATCTTCCAAACAAAAACTGGCCTTGTGGCCGTTCGCAACACGATTGCCGAGGTTGTCAACGATGTCGTATTCGGCGAATGTCTTCATGCTGTGGTAGTGCCTGTGAGTTGTTTGTTGGATTAAAATCAAATCGAGACGAACAATTTTAAACATTTAAATGTAAATATAATTATAAATCAATTACCGGGCATGGAAAAATAAAGAAATAAACGTTAAAATGGCGGAAGGTTTTATTTAAAATTATTATAAATCTGTTCTCAATGTATTGCTTCAGGTAGGACGTTTATGGGTGTTAAAAATCCCTATTGACATCTTAACAAAAACAGTTTGATGGTGCTTCTGAGTCACTTGGGTGAAATTTGTTGGCAAAGCCAAAGCAAAGCAAAGTTAGCACGTTGGCAGAACTGCAAACTAAAATCCTTTAAGTGTGCTTTGCAGGCGACCATTAGCGCTCGTTTTCAGATAGTAGAAAACAATAAAAATTCTGATTTGTTTGGTAATTTTAATTAAAAAATTTTTTTGTAGACGACTCGGTGGGATAGAACGTGAGAGGAAAATGAAAATATGTATAAATAGAATTGTACTTTTGTCTAGAGTATCTTGTACAAGCAGTTTTTTTTAGAATTGCACTTTTGTCTGGAGTATCTTGTACAAACAGTTTTATTAGAATTGTACTTTTGTCTGGAGTATCTTGTACAAACAGTTTTTTAAAACACAGCAGCATCACAAGTTAAAAAAATTTGTTTTTTGTTTTGTTTTTTGTTTTTAAACATGCAATGAGCTTTTAACCCGGTTTTTGGTAATTTGGATACAATTGACATTTTTTGTTCTGAAACGAAGAAATTCTTATAATATGCTCTAAATAGAACAACGAAATTTTTACAGTCATATTTTCTCATTATCCTAATCAATTTGTTCAACTCCACCATAAAATCGAAGCTAAGCAGATATTTATTCGAAAATTAACAATTGCATTAGTTCAAAATCTCCTTAAAATTGCTAGCCAGAAAATTAAAAGCCTTTAAAAGCTTAAACTCACATGTGACATAAGTGCCACTCCCACGTTTCCTTTCTACTGATTGGTCTAAACTCTGCATTTCCGAAGTTCCACGTCATGGCAGAGAAACGAAGGAGTCTTCGATTCATGACATTCCAATCTGTTATTTGAAAAAAAATTCAAATCGAATAGGAATAGTTTAATTAAACTAGAACATATCAGAGTAGTCCGCGGGTGAGGCCGGGCTGTGTTCGGAAAATTGAACCCTATAGTGGGTCGGGTCGAACTAAAAACAATTTTACAGAAAATAGTTTATATATATTATAGAATACTGAAGTTGATTTTAATGGTATGCAATGATGTATAATAAAAAAATGGTTTTTACAGTTTATTAGTATTTAGTGTTATAATAAAAAAAATTTAATAAATTTTATTTGCAACTAGTCTGGTTGGGTTGAGTCGGATTAAATTCTGAACAGAATGTACAGACTGGGTCGGGTCGGGTCAACGTAATGCAGTGGGTCGGGTCGGCAAACATTGACCTATGGAAAGCTCTGGAATAGGCCGCTTCAGATGTAAAATAAAAGTTTGGTTAATAAATTGAATTGTCACCTCTGAATGTGGCTTTCAATCTGAAGGCTTCAGGAGCGGCGCAGTTCTCCTCCATGGCACACTGAATGTTACCAAGTGGCATGTTTTGCAGATACATAGATTTTTGAATGAGAGTCGCATTTGGTACAAGATCCGGAAGATCTGGAAGAGAGATTGTAAATTAAATAAGCATTTTAGTTTTTGGAATAAAAATTTTATAATAATAATAATAACAATAACAATAACAATAACAATAACAATAACAATAACAATAACAATAACAATAACAATAACAATAACAATAACAATAACAATAACAATAACAATAACAATAACAATAACAATAACAATAACAATAACAATAACAATAACAATAACAATAACAATAACAATAACAATAACAATAACAATAACAATAACAATAACAATAACAATAACAATAACAATAACAATAACAATAACAATAACAATAACAATAATAATAATAATAATAATAACAATAATAATAATAATAATAATAATAATAATAATAATAATAACAACAATAATAATAATAATAATAATAATAATAATAATAATAATAATAATAATAATAATAATAATAATAATAATAATAATAATAATAATAATAATAATAATAATAATAATAATAATAATAATAATAATAATAATAATAATAATAATAATAATAATAATAATAATAATAATAAAAATAATAATAATAATAATAATAATAATAATAATAATAATAATAATGATAATAATAATGAAAAGAGAAAACACGAAGAGTTCTTAAAGGTATTGTTTATAGAAAGAAGAATTTTGAGTTTTCAATTAAATTCTGTTTACATTTTTGCTCTTAAAATTCTGTTTCGCATGCTTTCGCTCTCTCAGATCTGTGTTTGTTTGATTCTGGAAATAAATAGTGTGGGTCTTCCTAAGCTGTCATCTGCTAGCGACAGTTCGTGCTGCTGTGATCTGTAACATAACAAGTCGCACGTCATTTATTATCACACGTCTGCGTCAACTCGCCATACGTCTGCTTGCGTGATCAAATGTCGTGTAACTTAAAATATAATCGCCATCTTGCATTTTTTAAGCCCGTGCGAGTACATACACACTCATGAGGATGTGTGCGATCATATTACAGAGAATGAAGGAAGAAAATAATTAATTAATTGGACGAAAGCAGTAAATTTAATTCTTAATTATTTCAAAAAAAAATTGTGTTGTTTTTACACATATTAAAACAAAATCATAATACTTATAAATAAAACTAAAAAAGTATTTTTTTTCTATTTAATTTTAAGCAAGAAACGTTTCTTCTTATTTAAGTTCGTTTGAACAGCGGGAAATGTTCATACAATATTTAAGAACGATTGCAGTAAAGAATACTTGAAACCGTTACATAAGTACTTAATAAAAGATGGTGGCGGTGTCGTATCGCATCGCCTTTTAGTTCATTAAACTTGATTTCTGCACAAAAACGCTTTTACTCCCCCCACCTTACGCCATCCTATACAACAAAACCAATTTATTTTTGTTTTTCTATTCAAACCACGCACATTCCTATTTCTTACTCTCACTCTTAATTCCATTTAGATGTTCCCATACATCTAAATGTCAAAAGATTCTTTTTCCCTTTTTCCATCTCCAACGCAGTGGCACTCCTGCATCTGCATAATCAATGTTTGAAAAATATTTTGACAAACAAGTTTTTTGTTACTTCACCGAAAGTTCTTTGACTAACTTTAACCTCTTTTTCATAATTTATTTTCATCACCATAGTCGTCATCATTACCACCACCATCATTATCACCATCATCACAACCACAACCACCATCATCATCCCCATCACCACCACCACCATCATAATCATCATCATCATCATCATCATCATCATCATCATCATCATCATCATCATCATCATCATCATCATCATCATCATCATCACCACCATCATCATCACCACCACAACCATCATCACCACCATCATCATCATCATCATCATCACCATCATCATCATCATCACAACCACCATCCCCATCCCCATCACCACCACCATCACCACCACCATCATCACCACCACCACCATCACCATCACCATCACCATCACCATCACCATCACCATCACCATCACCATCACCATCACCATCACCATCACCATCACCATCACCATCACCATCACCATCACCATCACCATCACCATCACCATCACCATCACCATCACCATCACCATCACCATCACCATCACCATCACCATCACCATCACCATCACCATCACCATCACCATCACCATCACCATCACCATCACCATCACCATCACCATCACCATCACCATCACCATCACCATCACCATCATCATCATCATCATCATCATCATCATCATCATCACCACCACCACCACCACCACTATCATCATCATTGGCATTCACAATTGTTCCACCTGACCTCATTGTCCTCCATAATAGCTCCCACATGCACTCACCCGAACAGCACTTCGCAGACACTTTACAAGACTCAAACTGATCCCATCAAACGACCGACCGTTTCGAAAGAAAAAAAAAATAATGAAATTAAAACCACGTGGAAATAAAATATAAATAAAAAAAAATCAATCGTGACGACGGGAAGCACTCACTGAAATTGCACATGACTCCAGCAACAGACCGGGGACCGGCTGTACAGACGGTTTCTCTTCCAGTGACGCGGTGATGACAGTCGGACAATTTCTCTTCATTGCCGTCGCATTCCAAACCTGCCGCCAGTTTCGGCATTCTGTCACCACCGAATGCGTTTATCTGGGTTCGTATGTGTCATCATTAGCGACCGGAAAGAGGAAATGCTTGTGGATGGGCTCTTATGCGGGACTGATCGGTTTGATTGTGGTGGAAGTGAGATGGAATAAGTGAGATGGAGTAAGATTATTAATTAATGAAAACTGCTTTTATGGGGACATGATGTGTAAAAAATTATTAAAAGAATAAATGCAGGAAAAAAAAGGAAAATGTTTTTAAAAATTACTAGAAAATTATTTTTTGAAGTATATTAAGCACCAGCATTAATTCAAAAATTGGTATGGATAAAAAACAGAAAGTGTGAAATTAATGTAAAATATAATAAAAATACTTGATAAAATAAAGTTGAATAAATTCCAACCTTAATGGCGTAACTGGCATAACCAAGACCAGCTTGTTTGCATGCAACTCTTGCCTCAAGGACTGTCCAGTTATCGGGGCAGATGATACCCCACTGTCCAGATATCTGTATTTCAACTCTTCCCTCGTTTCGCTTGCGTCCTCCCACGATGCGAATTTTGTACGGCTATTAATTATAATTATATTTATTATTTTGTACGGCTATTAATTATAATTATATTTATTATTTTGTACGGCTATTAATTAAAATTATATTTATTATTTTGTACGGCTATTAATTATAATTATATTTATTATTTTGTACGGCTATTAATTATAATTATATTTATTATTTTGTACGGCTATTAATTATAATTATATTTATTATTTTGTACGGCTAATAATTATAATTATATTTATTATTTTGTACGGCTATTAATTATAATTATATTTATTATTTTGTACGGCTAATAATTATAATTATATTTATTATTTTGTACGGCTATTAATTATAATTATATTTATTATTTTGTACGGCTAATAATTATAATTATATTTATTATTTTGTAAGGCTATTAATTATAATTATATTTACTAAAAAATTTTTTTAAGTTCAGCCACATCATTGTTAGCTTGGATTCAGAACTAAAACAAAAACCGAGGTTGACGGAGGTACTTTGTCCAAAGCCGAGGGTTCGAATTTTGAAAGTTGTTCATAGTACGTTCTTACAGAACTTATTGGCAAGATCTTTTTGTTTAACTATGGGAGAAATAAGGTTGTGACAAATTAAATAAACATATAAATTGATTGCTTGGGTTTTTTTGTTTTGATTAATTTATTCCTCAATTTAGAATTGAGTCAACAGGGTAGTACCCGAGTCAACTCGTTCCTTTATCTAAGAAGTTCCGATTATAAAAGATGGAAACAATAAAGTTACTTAACTTAAATTGTATTTTTTTTGGTACGAAGCTAAAGTTCTCTGGAAATAAGACAAAACAAACCTCTGGATTGTGGATTGTTCTACTTGTCCTTTCAGTTTGCATCCGCTCCATGTTCAACATGTCTAAAAATACTTGGTTTGTATAGAGGAATTGTGGCCGTTGATGAGCCGATGAGTTTCCAAGGACAGCAGCAGCAGTCACTGTCGCAACGATGAAAACTCCAAAAGCAAAAATCAACCAAAAAGCTTCTTCTCTCTTACTCATGATTTGAAACACGAAATCAAAACTTGCAATAAAGCAAATTTACTTTTTTCTATTAAAACCTATATTACTTGCAAACGTTTAGGAATGACCGTGTAATGAAGATAAATTGTTATATTTTGTATGCAAATTTGTGGCGTTTTGGTTCTAAGAATTTTCCAAAAGTTTCTAACTTATACAAGCGGATAAAACCAATCTGAATCTTGTTCTGCCGTATTTTATCCACGACAAACTCGACAGATCACCAACTCCTTTCGAATGTTGTCTGTGTGTTCGTTTGTCGTGTTTTATATATATATCAGTTTAATATTAATAATATGACTATATGGATGGTGCGATTATATAAATGTATAAATTAGTGAGCATGTTCAGGATCAAGAAAAGAAGTTCAACATCACTTCACTACAAACATGTCAATTCTTACATCTTCAAATCAGCATCTGCACTGTATCTCGCATCATCAAGAATTTTTGACGCTTAGAAGATTTTTTTTTTGGTAGAAATTTTAACTTTTTAAAATCAAATTTTCATAAAATTTATTTGTTTATGTGACTTAGTTTTTTAATTTAAATTTTTTTTCAAGCAGCAAATGTCATTTCAAAAATTTCCAAATGTTTCAAGATGTCAAACGACTTCGCCTGAAATTCCCAATTTTCATCGACCTTCTCATTTATCGCAGTAGCAAATTTATTGACAACTAAAGAAGTTAAAAAGATGTATTTAAAAATCGTAATAACTGCTAATAAATAAATAAAAACTTTACGCCTATAATGATTGATCGATCTAATATCGCGTTCAACATAAACAGCATCGTTTTACAATTTTACAATTTTAAAATTACAATTTTACAATTCAGAAACGATCTGATGCCCTTCTTCGGCAGTACGACTTGAGTAGCTCTCGAAATTCCGAGGCCTTACAGAGCAACAGCACGAGGGACAGATGTCAGTCCTGGAAGGTTCTATGGCCATCCTGCTCAGACATTTCTGAAAGACCAACTTCAAGGCTCTTCTGAACTGCTTGCCTGTCGAAAAGTACAAGAATATGTTGCAGGCGTAATGCGACAGACAGATCTCTTCGGCGATTTTACGACTGAGCAGGTAGACCGAGTGGCGCTGCCAGACCGGATCTCGTCGGATTTCTTCGTCCGACATCTGCGGATCCCCCATCGGAAACTGGTCGTAGAGTGCATAAAACAAAGTAGCTGGGAGAGTGGTGACGATAACGTAAAACGAAACTGAAAGTAGCATAACGGTGGAAGCGGCCGAGGAGGTGCTACCGTGCGAGTCAGTCAGGTGGCGCTCTTTTACTCTGCTCCTTTTCTCACTCGAGGGGGTTTGTTTGGCAGCCCTGGAGGCCCCCATTTTGACGTCTGCGGCCACTTTTTTCTTTACCTCCGCGATGACTAGGACGTTGAAGACGAGAATGATGACTGGAATTAAGAAAAAGACCATCATCTCGGAAATCCACGTCCAGGCTGTCCAGAGGTCTACCAGTCTGATCTCACAAGTGCCAGAGGAGCCGTCGTAGATCCAGAAGTATCCCTGTACTGAGCTGAGGGCGACGCAGAGTAAAATTGAAGCCAGGACAACTTTAAGGGCACGTGAGCCAGTGCAGTGACGCTCTTTGAGAAAGGGGTGACAAACAGCAATGTACCTGTAAAAGATCAACGCACCTGTGTGTATGTTTGCGTGTGTGTATGTGTCTGTGTGTGTATGCGTGCGTGTGTATGTGTCTATGTGTGTGTGAAAGAGAGAGAAAGAGAGAGACGTACTTGACATGATTCCTGACAATGTACATGCAAACTCAGATTTTTATTACAAAGAAACCGAAAAGAAATCTTCAGTGATGGTTGCTGTCATGGCGAAGATGAAAAGTGAATTTAAGAACTCAATTAAACAGCATACATTTCGCTTGAGATCCATTCAACATAACATCGTCATTATATTTTATAAATTTGTATTAAAAATTTTTATTCTATACTATAATATATATCTGCAAATGTTTTAAATTAAATTTCTTTTTATCACTTGGAAGTTGTTAGAAATAATACAACTTACCTTTCAGTTGTAAAGCAGAGAACCAGAGTAGGAGAAAGATATTGCGTCACCATGGATAACACGTAATATACCTGATATAAAATACGTAATATACCTGATATATAATACGTAATATACCTGATATATAATAAGTAATATACCTGATATAAATTACGTAATATACCTGATATATAATACGTAATATACCTGATGTATAACGCGTAATATACCTGATATAAAATTTCAATAAATGAAAACGTTTGAAACAGGGGCGTCATTTAGAAGAGGTAATAGGGCAAGAAGGCGG
>OZ022239.1:6237464-6259964 GCA_963978895.1 Erpobdella octoculata
CTCGGCAAATGGTATGCGCAGATTTTTGTTTTGGATGGTTGAATGTAAATGTAGGATCGACCTAAAAGTCATTGTTGAATAAACAAAAATCTCCCACGTGATCAGACATTGAATAACCTTGCAACTGTAAGACTGTAACTTCACCTTTCCTACCTTTCTCGAGAATTAATGCGAAATAGTAAAAACAAAAACAAAAGAATAAATTCTTATTTTACAAGAATTGTTTTATTTTTATTTTATTTTATTTTAATCTTTCGAGAGCATAAAAAGGAAGATAACTGTCAGCACTGTCAATAAGATTTGTAAAATAAAATTTCACGGTGTCACTTCGACAAGCACTCGATCGGTGCTTGAGACCGGGGACCGTGGCCACCGGCGCCTGTCTGCCCCATGAAATCGAAACGGCTCCATTGTTTCTTCTGAGTTCATCATTTCTATGATCATGAACTTGCAGCGGAAACATAAATCCTCCACATGACCTCTGTGCCTCAGAGACTTAAATTTGAGTACAGCAACATCACTTGTATAATACAATTCTACCTCATCGAAACATTTAAACCTTACAAGTTATTTTCAATTTCGAGTTGAATTGATTTTTCGAGGAATTCCAGCATTGTTTCAACGCTAAGCAATCACGCGCACAGACTGCTTCACGTGCACACACATATTCACACAGACACAATACTTACGTACGAGCGTACACATGGGCAAACATCCTCTACAATTACATCCACCACGTGACTGTCCTGAATTCGAGACAAGCTATTGACGACGTCTGATGGAAGAAGACCATAAAATTCTTCCTGGCGTCTTCATAACCGTTAATGACTTGCTTTTAGTCGAAATCGGGGCGAGAAAACACGTTGAAATGGACAAAAGTGTGTACGGGGGGAGGGGTTGGAACGAACAGGGAGGGTTGGAACGAGGGGGGTTCAGAATGAGGAGGGGCAAAGACGCGGGAGGGTTATTTTAAACAAAAAAGTTTTTTTATAAAGATTTTTTAATGTAATCCATTAAGCTAGCTTCTTAAGAGTGATGTTGATCGTGGATCAACCCAGAAATTTCAAACGTGAAAAAAGAAATTAAAACAAAGCTGTTTGAAAGTTGAAAAATTTTAAGATGCATTTTCATATTATTTTATAATTAATTAGGTTGGAATTTGTTCTCGATAAGACTTCGAGACGTTTATGAGACTGGAGGAAATAAATTTGATTTTTTTTATTGCATCACGTGGTGTTATTAAAATAATGCAAGATTGATAACAGTTAGAAAGAAAGAATATCTGCCGATAAATTACTGAGATTGATAACAGTTAGAAAGAATATCTGCCGATAAATTACTGAGAGAGCGATTTTATTGCGATTTATTGTAATCCCAATTTATTATACACACACACACACACACACACACACATATATATATATATATATATATATATATATATATATATATATATATATATATATATATATATATATATATATATATATATATATATATATATATATATATATATATATATATATATATATATATAATTATGTGATTATTTGTAAAATGAATTTGTTTTTTTTCGGAATTTTTTTAACAAAATTGCAATGTTACCAAATCATGCATTTATTCATTATATACATTTATTTATTATTTACAACACTCAAGGGTCGCGATGGTTGCAACGAGTATTAGTTTCGCAGTTTCTGCTTATATTTATAAAATACTATAATTGCATGTTTAATACATTTGAACAGTAAATCGAGGTGTTAAATTATTGAATAAAATTTTTTTTACAAGTTTTAATTGATTAAAAAAACCAATTGATAAGATATGTTGTTAAATTGCACTCGCTTTTGAGTCTCGATCACATGATTGTTTGCGTGGAATCTTTCTAATGCTAAGAGAACCTCGTTTAATGTGGTTTTATGTCAGTTTGCCATTCAAAAGCTTGACATAAAGGCGAGTTGAGATTTACAATGTCTTATTGTATTATTTCTTGAAAGCATCGTTTATTATAATTACAACTTTAAGAGTTTCTTGACCGTGAATAATTATTATTGTAATCTTTGGTTAATCTTTGGAGCGAAAACGTTTAAGAGCAAGTGCTGGAATAACTGGAATTACATGCTGCTCCGTTAGCTATAAAAGGGATCGTTTTGATGAGGGGTGGTGGTGACTGATGTTTGAGATAAAAAATGAGTAAAAGAGAAGAAGACGATGATGATGATGATGATGATGATGATGATGATGATGATGATGATGATGATGATGATGATGATGATGATGATGAATACGGAAATAATGATGATAATGATAATGAAGAATAAGATGGTGATGATGATGATGATGATGATGAATACGGAAATAATGAGGATGATGATGATGAAGAATAAGATGGTGATGATGATGATGAAAATGAAGATGATGTCGATGGAAAATGAAACAATAAAAAACTAAAATAAAGTGATGTTGATAATTTTGATAATGTTTTAATAAAAAAAAACGAGAAGCCAAACGAGAAAAATCAAAAAAATTCCAAAAAAGTTATTTAAACACATTCTATTAATCTGAAAAATCCGTTAAGGAACTCACGGACGACATTTTGTTCAAAACAAATCTAATAAAACAAAACAATAAACAAACAGTTTGCGAATCCTAATAAATATATAAATAAAAAGAATAAGTAAATAATTATCCTAATAAAATATAATTCTGAATATTAATCTTTTGCAAATTTGCTTAATAAAGCATTATTATGACCCGACCGATTGGACCGCTTTGAAAATCGATTACCTCATGCATAATAAGTTATCTTCTATTATCTCTCGCGCCTTATTGTCGTACAGAAACCAAATTAGCAGCATTTACTTCCATCAGACAAAAGCCAGTTTTTTTGGTGACAATGATTTATTTCACAAAAGACAGATGTTTCGCTTTGATGACGATGACGACGACGACGAAGACGGTGACGATGATGATGATGATGATGATGATGATGATGATGGTGGTGGTGGTGGTGGTGGTGATGATGATGATGGTGGTGGTGATGATGATGATGATGATGATGATGATGATGATGATGATGATGATAATGATGATGATGATGATGACGATGCCATTGGGATTGTGCGGCTAAGTTGTTTCTGTATTGGGTTGTTTGCTTTGCTGTACAATAATTTGTCATCATCTTTGAAACGTTTTGACATTTCTCAAATATGCATCTAAATATTTATATTCAAGAATATAAATTTATAAGATTGAAGTTTTTATACGAATTGCAATTTTTTTTATATTTGCACATCCCTACTTATTAATATTTAATGCTTCCATTTCCTCCCATCTTTTGAAATATTTATTAACTTCACCTGACTTTTCCATTCTCTCGTCTGTCACCCGTGAAACATTGCAGTTCAATTCCTCTTCAAATCTTCTCTTAACACAAATTCTCAACAGATCGCACAATATTCAGGTAGCTTCGAGACGCATAAAATGCATTAATAAGATATCAATATAAGTGCATATTTAACAGCGATTATGCATATCAGAGGTGCATATTAAACTGTAATTATGCACCACAGTAGCACATACTTCAGGGCCAACGTACACCTCAGATATGCATATTAAATTCATAACATGGTGTACTTCAGGAAACGAGTGGCATCCATAATTTTCTTCTTCTTGAATTCCACCTCTGTTATCGACAAATCAAAAATTGATTTGAAGAAAAAAATACTTTAAAATTTTGAAATAAAAGCAGAAATCAAAGTTGCTCGTTTGTATTTGAGATCACGATTGATGGACCGAAACTCGTGGTGAACAATTACCGTCGCGAGCTCTAAAAGCACAAAAAGACATGTGATCATGTGACCAAAGAACTTTCGAACATGATAACTATTGGTGGTGTGGTGCGTACGAACGAGCCAGGGGGGGGAGATGAAAGTGGAGTGTTATGGTCAGGTTGGGCTTTTATGGTCCTGCTGAAGTGGGAGCTGTTGACTGCTATGAAAGGATGCTGCTTTCCTGAATGAGGTATTTTATATAAAATAGATGTAAATTATCATTAAAGAGTAACTTATGTTAATATGGAAGTTTTAGGAGGGTGATGAAGGAAGAAGGTGAGCTGGAAAGCAATCGGGAGAGTCAGCGGAATTGGGAAATGAAGTGGGGGTGGGAAAGCGAGCGGGAACGGGAGAGCGAGGGAGAACGAAAAAATGACCGGGTGCGGGAGATCGATCGGGAAAGGGTAAAGAAGCGGGAGAGCGAGAAAGAGCAGGAGGTCGAACAGGGAAGGAAAGGGGAGCGAGAGAGAAAAAAACGATATAAAATTCTCTAGAAACCCCGGGCAACACCGGTTAACCCCACTAGTATATAATATTTAAACAATTTTATTTATTATTTAAGAAATTTTAATTAATATTTAAACATTTAAAGGCATTTATTTTCATTTCAGCAAAAACAAATCAATGAAAGAGGAAGTTTAACATCTGTCTGTTACGTATGAGTCATCAATTGAATATTTTTTTTTATCAAACATTGTCGTGTAAAACAAGCAACCTTAATCTCTCGCTTTAATATTGTTAACTGTAAATTCACTTTTTATGACGGTTATATTACGTTGCCCTGAAAGTGCTTTCATGGAATGACTGAACTTTTGTCCAGATTGGAAACATGCCGGTCGCAGTAGGCCAATCGATCAATTCTGTGACTCGTTTGAAGCAGCCACAACGCAATCCTCATGTTTCGTTTAAGAAACCGAATTACTTCGATGACTTAAAATACGGTTGGACGTAACTATATATATATATGGACGTAACGAGTTAAATTAATGAATTCTTCCGCATGGTGACAAAATTAGCGAAACACTCTTCTGCGATGGTACAGTAGTAATGCAAATGACAAGCAAGATGAGGTTGCATATCCGTTGTTGCTAATTTAGGGAGCACCAAAAATAGAAAAAATAAATTAAAAAAATGTTGTAGAAACTTATTTAAAATTTTATTTGATGTTAAATTTCTAAGGAGAATGACGACAACGATTACCGCCATTCATCAAAAACGTTTAGAAAAGCTGACTAGTTCTTAGTTGACCATCCTCGGTCACAGACTAATTTTGAAATAATGAGGATGCAGATTCAATGTAACTGCCAGTGAATAAAATTTCATGAATTCTGTTTTTAAATTTATAAATATTTGTGATTCTCTATATTTAAGTTTCAATCACCGATGGGCCATTTCATCCCAGTTGTTGGCACGTTTTACTTCTAGTTTAAAAATATACTTTTTTATTTAAAATTTTTTGGTTAATTTAAAAACTTATTTTTATTTACACATTTACTATTTCATTTAAAAACTGTTTATCTATGTTCTAAAAATACAAATCTAAATTATAAGGGTTTTCCAAAAAACTTGATTTTTTCGGTTCTATTTTTAATAAGTAACAGTTGCCTTATTAATTTTTTATATGGTTCAAATTTTTTAATTTTTCAACTCGTGTGATTATGACATTTTAATTCTCATTTCCAAAAATAAGTTTTATATAATACTTTCAATGTTCTGTTTCAAATTGTTTCATGATGTTTCTTAAATTTTTTTTGTACATTTTATTTCGTTTGAGAAGTCACGCAATGGCCACTTTATGATTCATGTCACGCTATGCAATTAACATAAATTGGTCTAATTTTTGCAGTTTTGTTATATGAATTTTTTATTATAATTTTTATTTTATTATTTTGTTGTCAGATGTACATAACCTGGGAACAGTTAAAAAATAAACACATTTATAGGTAATAAAGAAAAAATTAACCAAACAAACAACTAAACACACAAAATTAATGAATGAACAAACGAAGGAACGAACGAACAAATGATTGAATGAAGAAATGAATGACGAAATAATTAAATAAATAAATATATGAATTATACGTAAACTAAATATAGAGAAAATATTTAAATATATCCATCCCAGCATAACCGATTCTACTGTGAAGTTACCAGGTATGTTTAGTGTTGTTTAGTGTCCAGAGCGTCCAATCATAATATTTATTTATAGTAATAAAATGAGACAGAGTTTTATTTTATTTTGTTTATTGTTATTTCCAGTATTTTAGGCTCATTACAATGGTGTTTTATAATTCTACAACACTGTACAGTTTTACAGTGGTTTACAGCATTACAAAAAAAAACTTACAATGCTTTACAATCTTACAATACTTTACGTCATTGCAATGTCTCACATTCCTACAATGTCTTATAATCTCAATATCCCCCAACGTCTCGAAATCTTATATAAAAGATTACGCAAACGATTTGACTCTGATAACCATCAAGTTTAGTACGGTTTTATGTTAGAAAAAAGTCATTCCACATAGACGATGGACGACAGTGGTGTTATCACTTTATCACCGTGTCCATCACGAAGGTGTCAACATTCTATGAAAGTGTCAAGGGTCATGCAAGGGTCATGCAAGGGTCATCTGTTATCTTATTTATTTTTGATTGGACGGAGTCGCTTTCAACGTTTCAGTACGAACGTGCACAAGAATGAATTGTTCAAAAAAAATTAAAATTTATTTTATAAAACAGTTTTTTACAAATTTATATTCAATTTGATGTAAAAACTTTATTTCTTTTAATTAAAAACTACCTAGATTAAACAGAAGCTTATGTAAAAAGAGAACTGAAAGTCTTTTTATGCTTTTCCATTGAAGAACACTTCTGATGAAGTGGCAATTAACTTATGCTCCAGGCGGTCAGACAGGCAGGCAGGCAGTCGGTTGGGTGGGTGGGTAAGCATATGGGCAGGTAAGCTGTGGCCGGCCGGGTGGTTGTATTGGGCGAGAAAGCAGGCGGATGGACAGGTAGGTGGTAGGGTAGTCAAGAAGGTGGTCGTGTGAGGAGACATTTGGGGGAGTTGATAGGAAGGCGAGTGGGTGGGGGACTGGCGAGCATTTGCATGGGATAAATTCCATTTACAAAAATTAACTTTCCTGTTATCTGTGGCGAAAATAATGAAAAATAGATTAATTAAAAAATTTTCGAAAATTATAAATGTTTTCAACCTAGAAAACATTTTTATATCAGCTATCTTCTAATTTTGCTTTAACTTTGAAAAAGAAATAATTTTGAAAGAATAGCGTAAAATAATTTAAAATAGGAAAAGAAATTTTTCGTCTTCACAACCAAAAAACGACTTTTCAACTCAATAAGTTTCCCGTGAACAAATGAAGACGCCCAATAAAATGGACTTTCCACATTCGTAGCACGTTCATTCCCGGCTATATGCAGGGTGGAAAACGATTCCAATGCTCGTTAGAGGGTTTAAGTCTCGATCCATCCATCCATCCATCCATCCATCCATCCATCCATCCATCCATCCATCCATCCATCCATCCATCCATCCATCCATCCATCCATCCATCCATCCATCCATCCATCCATCCATCCATCCATCCATCCATCCATCCATCCATCCATCCATCCATCCATCCATCCATCCATCCATCCATCCATCCATCCATCCATCCATCCATCCATCCATCCATCCATCCATCCATCCATCCATCCATCCATCCATCAATCCATCCATCCATCCATCCATCCATCCATCCATCCATCCATCCATCCATCCATCCATCCATCCATCCATCCATCCATCCATCCATCCATCCATCCATCCATCCATCCATCCATCCATCCATCCATCCATCCATCCATCCATCCATCCATCCATCCATCCATCCATCCATCCATCCATCCATCCATCCATCCATCCATCCATCCATCCATCCATCCATCCATCCATCCATACATACATTCATACGTTCATTTATTCATTCCATTCATACATACATACGTACGTACATACATACATACATACATACATACATACATACATACATATATACATACATACATACATACATACATACATACATACATACATACATACATACATACATACATACATACATACATACATACATACATACATACATACATACATACATACATACATACATACATACATACATACATACATACATACATACATACATACATACATACATACAAATTGGATTGCTCACTGCGCATGTTTCTAATTTGGATTTTTTTTTTAATTTAGCGGTAAATAAAAATTTTTGAGAACAAATATTCGATTAATTACAGCTTGTTTGAGTGGATTCTTGAAGAAATGATGCTGCCATGGGAAACGACGAGCGATGCAATTTCGTGCTGAAGAACTCGCGATTTCTTAAAAAAAAACTAATAATTCCGATTTCGAAATCTAAAAAAAAGCTTCCTGGGAAGCAAAAAAGAAATTAATTGAAAAGAAAACAGTTGAAGAGAAATTTGACACTTGGTCACGCGTTCTTAGATATTTAAAAAAAAAGTTGTCATCATTAAACTGAAAACCATGCAGGAGGACGAGTTGAAGAGGTAATCTGGAAGATCGAAACATCAACATCAACATGGTCGGCTCGACCATAAACTTCCATTTAATTTTATCATTCAATCATTTCTTTCATTTAAAAGCTCACCAGCTGCGTGTTCACGTCCATCACGGTTGAATTATTAGGGAAATAAATCTTTTTTTTTCGAAAGTTACTTATGGAGAATTTACGTTGAGAGTGACAGCTGAAAAATCAAATATATAAATATAACATTTATTTCTATTTCTATTTCTATTTTATTTCAGACGGTGGTGGACAGCATGCAATGCCTGATGATGTTTTGAGTGATGTAAAAATAAAAACAAAAATTCATTAAAAACAGTAAAATTAGTTCTTATTTTTCATAGTTTTTCGTTGCAAAAATGATAAGGTTTGCCACTACGTTTGGAAACAGCTGAGTCCGCCAAAGTTATTAATGATTGATTCGGGTTAAAAACACCAAAAACGTTCAAAACTATTTCTGATAAATAATTTATTAAATTTATATTTGTTTTCAATGGAGAATACAATTTTAACTTAAAGGCACATACAATTGCTTAAATAATTTTTTTTTAGTTCGACAGCCATAAAAAAACTTTTACTGCACTGCCAGAGAAAATCTAAACAGGTTGAACCGAGTACTTGAACCGGGGTACTTGAATCAGGTACTTGAACCGGATACTTGAACCGGGTTATTGAACCGGTACTTGAAAACCCGCTGCCATCACTAAATACAACTAATATTATATACATTATATGTAATTTGCAATGCCTAATTTCATTATTTTTTCATTTAATTTTGATTATTATATTTCATATTTTGTTTTAAATAATATTTCTTAATTGCGTAATAAAATTCAAATTTAGTTTACGTAACAACGTTTGAAGGCATCAAGCAACTTTTAGCAAATCTATTTTACGTTTTATGGGCTAAAAGTAGTTAGGAAGGATTGGAAAAGAGAAAATGAGTGCGAGCGGGAGCGGGAACGGGAAAGTAAGCGTGATCGGGAACGGGAACGGAAACGGGAGAGCAAGCGTGAGCGGCAACGGGAGAGCAAGCGTGAGCGGGAACGGGAACGGGAGATCAAGCGTGGGTGGGAACGGAAAAGTGACCGGGAACAGGGAAGCAACCGGGAACGGGAAAGCGACCGGGATCGGGAAAGCGACCGGGAACGGGAAAGAGACCGGAAGCGGGAAAGCAAGCGAGGAAAGAAACGGGAACAAGAGAGAAAAACAATAGAAAACCTCTGAAAACCCCGAGCAGCGCCGGGTAACCCCGCTAGTAATGAATAAAAAAAATAATAATTATTGAAAACAATAAACATAAAAGGTCGCGATGATTCTATGAAATGAAATAAACGTTTTACCCTGCGAAGCGGCGAACGGATTTGATTGGATGCGAGCCAAAATATCGATTACATTATTATTTAGACGAACAATAACTTCCATTGTGTCCAGCATTATCATAATCATCGTCCTAGACATCATTATCATCACCACCATCTGAATCATCGCCATCACTACCATCCTCACAATGATCTATAAAATATGAAATATTCCCTAAAATGATTTAATTAAATAACGCATTGAAGCAGTTTTTACGGATCCTCATTTTAGGGTTGCAGGAATGTCGAGGGGAATGGGAGGGGGGGGGAATGGTTGGGTTGTAGGAAAATCCCCGAGCAGTGAGAATAAGTTTTTAAGTATAAAAAGTCAGCTGTTTTGAACAAAAGTTTTGATCATTTCACTTTTATTTTCGAAGAAAATTAATTTCATTTAAGGCGAACAACGTAAAACGAATGAAGTAGTTGAATTTGACAGGTGGGAACCTTTTTTATGACACGTTCGAGTGAATGAAGTTCTTTGTATTCAATGTTTTTGATCACTTTTTTTCTATCAATACCGATACCAACACAATCATTATAATCATCATCATCACCATTGTCATCATCAATAACAACGTCATCATCATCATCATCGTTGTCGTCGTCATCATCATCATCACCATCATCATCATCGTCGTCGTCGTCATCATCATCATCATCACCATCATCATCATCATCATCATCATCATCATCATCATCATCATCATCATCATCATCATCATCATCATCATCATAATCATCATCATCATCATCATCATCATCATCATCAGCAGCAGCAGCAGCAGCATCATAATTGTCGTCATCATCATCAACGTCTTGTGATGACTCACTGGCATCGATTCAATAAACAACATTTACTCAACATTTTCAATTCTTTACTTTTTAAACAGGTGATTATATAACATTTAAACAAATCTTAACTACCGTTAAAATATAACTTTCTTTTCATTTTGAAATACGAGTAGAAGAAAACAACGCATGACGTCACCGCACAGCGGTCGCGTGACTTCAACGAAATAAACAATCGCGTCATTTAGTATAAAAATAATAAATAAGAAAATCATTTTATCTTCGTGTTTCTTCCTCTAAAAGATTTTTTTAATAACAATTACATTCAATGGTTTAATTGGCAATTGATCGCAATAACATGTTAGTACTCTTCATTCCCGTATTGTGACGTCATGATCACGTGCTGACGGAATCAGCTGACAACTTGGAAGCGATAAAATAAACAAGTGGTTACCAATGGAAACACTAATTGTTTATTTTAAATAAATAATATTCTGGCATGTAATCTATATATATGGCAAGTAAGCAGTAAAAACCAGGTTTTTAGCAAGTCTCTTATATTTCTGTATTCACCTGTTTTTCATTTATTGCAAAAAAATTTTAAGTATTTTAGTATTTGGTATTTTAAATACTTTGCGGTCAGTATTTTGACCAGCTCTATTGGAAAGACCATATTTTGCAGCAAGGGCTTCGACATCAGCCACATAAAGGGTTATTTACTCTCTGCTATTGTCCAAAACTAGTGCCAGAGCAAAAATCTTAAAAAAAAGTGAAAAAACTATAAAATAAATTGTACAAAGCTATTTTAATTTGAAAATTCTCCATTAAAACGTTTAAAAATTTCTAAAAGATTTATTTATTTATTTCAATCAGTCCCTGCATGGGGCGACATCAATCTCTAACGATTGATTTCGAAACGGTTTTAAATAATGAAAACCGGCACACCCACCACGACACAAATACGATGGGCGCCATTTTTAAATTTAGCACATCTAAATAATGACGCGAACCACGTGTGAATAAGACATGTCATGTGTCACACATAAACTTGCACTCTATGTAACTATATGTATATATAGTATAAGGCTATGATATCACATACAAATAATAAAACAAGAAAACCGTAAAAAACTTCGTTTTAAAAAAAATCTTTTATAATTTTGTAATTCTGCGACTAAAAATGTTTTGCAAAATATTTTTTGATGATAGTAAGTCTATAAAATATGAAAACATTGACTTCAGTCCTCTAAATACTTAATATGTGAAGTATGTGAGGATTGAAAATTTAAGAAACTTTCGAATCAATCTGGAATAAACAAATTTTTTTTTAAATTTTTAAATTTAAAAATTAAATGTCGTTTTTTTTCAATAAATTAAAAATTCAAAGTTCGTTTCTCTACATAAAATTTTTAATTTTTTAAAATGTTTTAAAGTTCAAATTGATTTTATTTTATAATTCACTCAAATGTTGTCCAATCATTCGGAAAATTTTATAGAATGTGAAGTTTGCAGCAAAAAATAAACCCATTAAATTTCAACTTTGTTGTATAAATTGAAAATATAAACTATTTTCGAATAAATGTGGAAAAAAAAATATTTTATTATTTATTTTTAAAATTAAAAATTAAAAAGCACTTTTTTAAAGAAACCAAAAACTTTTTTTACATAAAATGCTTTATTTAAATTTTATAAAAAAGTTTGATTTTATTCTATAATTTACTTATATTTTGTCCAGTCAATCTGAATATTTAATAGAATGTAAAGTCTGCAGTGACAAATAAACCCTCTAAATATCAATTCTATTATTTCTATTGGGTAATAGGAAGTTGGTTTTTTTAAATGGTAAAGAGTATGGCTCAAGCAAGCAAACACGGCGCAGTTAATATAAAGGATTTAAATAGCGTTATGTGTACAGCATGTGAAAATTAAGCATGAAGTGTATCACTTTGTGACTATTAATGATGACATACATCACTATGTGATTATTTTTATGATGACATATTATGATACTATAAATGATGACATAAATTACTATGTGACTAATAATGATGACATAAATTACTATGTGACTATTAATTATGACATAAATCACTATGTGACTAATTATGATGACGCGTGTCACTATTAATAATGTCATACATAACCATGTGACTATTAATAATGTCATACATAACCACGTGACTATTAATAATTACATACATCACCATGTGACTATTAATAATGAAAAACATTACTATATGACTATCAATGATGAAGTGTATTACTAAGTTGCTACTAAGTATGACATGTGTCACATGTGAATATTAAGTATGACATGTGTCACATGTGAATATTAAGTATGACATGTGTCACATGTGAATATTAAGTATGACATGTGTCACATGTGAATATTAAGTATGACATGCGTCACGTGTGGTTTTTTTCTTGTAACTATTATCTTCGAATAACTGTATGACTACTTTGCAATAACAGAAAATAAGAAAGTTTTAAACCTTTGTGCCATATCTTAACTTTAAAGGCATATTTAATCAATTTTAGTGCCATTTAATAATTTTTCAGTGCCATATCATCTTTAGCGGCATATTTAAATATTATTAAATGTTGCTAAAATTGATTAAACAATTTAATCAATTTTAGCAACATTTAATAATTTTTTAGCGCCCTATTCAATTTTATTAGATCAAAAAACCTTTCAAACTTTCGGCATTTGTTTGCACCGACTTCAAAGTTGCTTGTTGATTTTAATTTAAAAAAATTTAATTATTTATAAAAATTTTAATTTAAAAGAATTCAATAATTTATAAGAATTTTAATTTAAAAAATATCAATTATTTATAGAAATGTTAATTTAAAAGAATTCAATTATTCATTAAAATTTTAATTTAATTCAATTATTTATTAGAATTTTGATCTAAAAGAATTCGATTATTTATGAAAATTTTAATTTAAAGAGTTTCAATTATTTATAAGAATTTTAATTTAAAAAAAATAAATTATTTATAAGAATTTTAATTTAAAAGAATTCAATTATTTATAAGATTTGTTCTTGCTCACGTCACAGCTTCTTTCCGATTTAAGTTTACTTTTTTCAGGTCGCTTCGAAATTATTCGATTGAATCGAAATTTCGACAAGATTGATTAGTGCCGTCGATGAAAAATTTATTTGTTTTTATTAGTATTAAAATGAAAAACAATAATAATAATATGCATTAAATGTGGCGCATATATGCATAAGGCTCCCATAATGCATAAGTGATTTTAACTATAACAAAAATTATTTTGAATTGAAAATTATTTATCTGATATGTATAGCGTAGCGCATTTTCTCTTTTGGTTTAATTTTGCAACTTAAATTTAAAAAAAAATAGTTTTTTCAATTTTCAAGTCGAATTTTTTGAATTAAACAAAACAAAAATATGTTTTAAAAATTTGAAAAACAAGAATTTTAAATGTGCATCTTTTTCGAAAAATCATTGTCGAATTAATTTAATTAAAATTATTGTTTTATTCTAACAAATTATGGTTACAGTTACTTGCCACCAACAAACCACAATAGGCAAATACAGATTTGATTGCTAACCTAATTAAACAAAGTATCACTTTTAATTTTATTTTAATAAACACTGTATATGAATATATGAATGTTACTGCCCTGTTTTATAATAATTATACATTTTATATTCCTAAATGAATTTTATTATTAAATTTAAATTAAAAAACTCTTGAGAAAAATATGATTAAAATATGACAATAAACTCACGTAATCTAAGTTTGATGAAATCGAGCCCATTGTGGTTGAGTTTCAATTTTCTGACAATTTACACGACTGACTGGAAATATCCATGTGGCGCACCACTTCGCGCTTATACCTTGTATTCATTTTCTCTCTCTCTTTCTTTCTTTAGCTCTCTTTCTTTAGCTCTCTTTTTACCTCTTTCTCTGCCTCCCTCTCTCCCTTCTCTTTTTATCTCCCCCTCTCTTTATTTCTCTCACTCTCACGTGGTATTTTTCTGATAGTAGGACAAAACGTCTCGGTTAAAGTTTCGAAGTAAATGTCCCTGACTAACTTTTTTCAGATAAGACGATCTTTGAACAAAAGACCCTGGAAAAGATCCTGATAATTAAATCACTAGTTAACAAAAGCGTAGAGTTTCCAATTTCCATGAGGGTCAAGGATAGGCGCAAGGCAACATTTCCGCAAAATGTCACAAACGAAGGGAGTTGTTAGAATTTTATATAAATTTTCTCAATAATAATAATAATAATAATAAAACCGAACAAAACAGGAATTTTTGTAAATGCCTAAATTTTAATTAGTTTCTTAGAACATAGATAGACAATTTTAAAAGTTAAGCAAAATAGGAATTTTTTCAGAAAATTTTAAAAATTTAATAAAGTGCGTTGCCATGAGGAGCCATGATCTGAAATTTATTAATTTTCACTTCCATTATTTATAAGAACCGGTTTTAACAATATTGGTTGCAGTACTGTTTTTAAAACAATTTTATTGCATACTCAATAAAATTGTTTTAAAATAGACATTTTAAAAGTTTAATTTATTAAAAGTACTTTATTTAACAGTTTTCTTGTGAAGGAGTCAAAAAACATACAACATACAACATACAACATACAACATACAACATACAACATACAACATACAACATACAACATACAACATACAACATACAACATACAACATACAACATACAACATACAACATACAACATACAACATACAACATACAACATACAACATACAACATACAACATACAACATACAACATACAACATACAACATACAACATACAACATACAACATACAACATACAACATACAACATACAACATACAACATACAACATACAACATACAACATACAACATACAACATACAACATACAACATACAACATACAACATACAACATACAACATACAACATACAACATACAACATACAACATACAACATACAACATACAACATACAACATACAACATACAACATACAACATACAACATACATCATACAACATACATCATACAACATACAACATACAACATACAACATAAAACATAAAACATACAACATACAACATACGACATACAGTGTGAGGCAAATAAAAGCGTGTAATAACATTTCGGAGTGTGAAAGAGTTGATCTTGGAGGGACAGTTAGCCTCATTGCCCCCGAACTCTACTCACGTTCGCCTTGCATATCCAGATACTCCTCATTACTGCCGATGTTGCATGTTAAGACATTTTTTCATTTTATTAAATTTAACACACAGTTTAACATAGTCACAGTATTATTATTTTCCAAAAATACAGAAAAATAAAGAATTAGGAACAAAGTTCACCAAACATTGAGATGAAAGCAACGATGTTGCAATCTTATGCGGTTGAGTTGGTTGGAACCCATCAAAGGAAGGTTGGTGCAAACACTGCAGCATACTCGCAGTGTATAAGGTTCCTGTATATGATGTTCCTGTATATGATGTTCCTGTATATGATGTTCCTGTATATGATGTTCCTGTATATGATGTTCCTGTATATGATGTTCCTGTATATGATGTTCCTGTATATGATGTTCCTGTATATGATGTTCCTGTATAGGATGTTCCTGTATATGATGTTCCTGTATATGATGTTCCTGTATATGATGTTCCTGTATATGATGTTCCTGTATATGATGTTCCTGTATATGATGTTCCTGTATATGATGTTCCTGTATAGGATGTTCCTGTATAGGATGTTCCTGTATATGATGTTCCTGTATATGATGTTCCTGTATATGATGTTCCTGTATATGATGTTCCTGTATAGGATGTTCCTGTATATGATGTTCCTGTATATGATGTTCCTGTATATGATGTTCCTGTATATGATGTTCCTGTATATGATGTTCCTGTATATGATGTTCCTGTATATGATGTTCCTGTATATGATGTTCCTATATATGATGTTCCTGTATAGGATGTTCCTGTATATGATGTTCCTGTATAGGATGTTCCTGTATATGATGTTCCTGTATATGATGTTCCTGTATATGAAAATATATGGGGTCCTTGTAGATTAGGTCTTCGAACAAACGTTTTGTGAACATTTTACTCGAAATTATTTACCCAGGACATTTTCTCCAAAAAAAATAAAATTTTTTAGGAATCTTTTTTCTGTTCACGTTAACGGTAAAGATCGTAACATTCAGGTGCCACTTGGTTAAATAAACCTCGGCAGTGCCGGGAACTGCTCGTTCATATGGGATCACACAGTGTTACCTGCCACCCGCACGTGTCTCCGAAATCGGAATGTGCCGAGCCCTATTACCCCCCAATCGTGAAACTGGTACTCATTTATCGACCAGTGAAGGATGAAAGTGAATTCTTTGCTCAACGAAATTACAAATTACGCCTCGCCGTGACTGGATGATAGCATAACTACTTTCACCACTGTGCTACGCCGCCTCTTAAAAAACTTTTTTTTAACTTTTTTATTTACTTTTTTATTTTTCTGCTTTAATTTTTTTCAATTTTTTTTTCATAAAAATCTTATTATTTACGTTTAATCGAAACTGTACATACTAGCTCCTGGCCCAGAGCCCATACAAATAGGGAGCCTTTCACGCTAATGAATAGTTACTGTGAAAAACTTTGTTTGAGCGTCTAAAATAATTTCTCACTAAAATTCAAGCGCTTCAGAATTAAAATTGATCAGCAGCTTCTACTTACTGTGCTGCTAAAAGTCAATCCTTCGAATACCACATCATTGTCGTCGTCGTCATCGTCATCATCATCATCATTACGATCATGATTATCTGATGATAATCATCATCATGATTATCATCACACTCATCATCATCATCATCATCATCATCACCCTCATCATCCTCGCATCCAATTTATCCCACGTCATCGTCAAAGTCAGAAAGTCAACATCTACATGACATCTAATCATCATGTCATAATGTTTACGACGTGACATGCTTACCGTATCTAGTTTGTATACTCATGTTGACCGGTGCGAGACCAATGACTTTATCTCATATCAGTTTTATGCAGGCTGCTTTCTTACCGCCGATTTAATTTAAGCAGAGGAAAAAAAGTTATGCGTCTTCAAGTAAGACGATTTCTACATGATTTTATTAACTTTCACTTGTCCGGATCTCCATGGGATGTCCGCGGACGCTTGCAAGTTCGAAAGATCATTATAAAATTTGCCCACTTAAAAAATTATAGTTTAATTAAACAAAAATAATAATAAAAAAAAATACCTTTTAAAAATAAATTAAATATACATATTAATAATGACGAATAAAACGTTCATCATCATAGTAACTACAAACATCGTTTGTTAGCTATTCACCGGGGTTATATTTTTATAAAACGATGTCGCTACCATATTGTATAGCTGTCTTAAAAGCATGTTTTTAATTTTTTAAATTAACTTTCATATGTTTCATTAAAATTCAAACACCAAGAAAATATCTTTTAGTTTCAACTTTCGTGTTTTAATATTTTTTAGTTTCAGTAATTCCGAACTTTAAGTTTATCCGTTACTATGTTGTTCAATTGTTATTATTGTTGTTGTTCAACGTTCCCTGACTTCTTATTTCCCAGGTTATGCAAGGTCATGCAAGGTCATGCAAGGTCATACCAGGTCATGTCAGGTCATACAAGGTCATGCCGGGTCTTGCCACGTCATGCATGGTCATGCAAGGTCATGCCAGGTCATACAAGGTCATGCCAGGTCATGCAAGGTCATGCAAGGTCATGTTGTCATGAAAAGCTGAATGTCTTTAAATCGACTTTCTTCTAAGTTAATAATGTTTATTAATTATATCACAGAGTTTTTATTTTTAATATTGGCTCATCAAATAATGGAGTTGATAAATTCTGTGCAGCCGAGAACTCTGCGAATTCAAAAGCAGCCAAGCACCTAAAAATCGTCGAATTGAAACTAAAAATAAAATAAAATAAAACATCCAAAACACTAAAAAAATAGAAATAAATTGCAATAAATTTAAATAAACTTGTGAGAAGAATTGACATGAAATCAAAATAAGCAGATATTATGATATGTTCTAATAATATGTTCTAAAAATATGTTCTTCTTAACCTTTCAACATCAAATTGCACAATCGAAAATAACAAGCAAACATTGAACTGATAATTTCTAGTAAGAATAATAATATATAATTCATAATTTCTATAATATACAATAAATCATATTTGGACCGCCGCCAACTAACAAACAACTTAAAACGAGGCCGTTTATTGATCACAATGAATTATTTGAACAAAACTACATTTATATTGCCAGATTGAGGCACAAGAAAATTCAAGATATTTTTATATAACTCGGAAAATCTTATTCGACCGACTTCCAACTGAAACTTCTGCTTTTCTGGCCGGAATTTCGGCCCTGGAAATTCCAGAAACGGGTGAAAAGAAAGCCCTCGTTGGTATTTCCCTGATTTGTCTCGGTCGAATTCCAGTTTCGATTTTGAAAGGCACTCTGTGAGCGGATCGTGGAGAAAGCGGGCTTTGGTTGGAATTGTCAGGTTGCGTCTGCGATGGAAAGTTGCTTTCGATCGGAGTTGACGATGGCGAAGTCGATCGGATTAAAACTTTTCTTGGTAATCCGAGTCTTTTCGGTTTTACGGTTTTCTTGCGCTGTTCTTGTATTCTTGCAATAAATTCATCAAAAGTAAGAAGACGAAATTTCTGCTTCAAATCGAAGAACGCTTTCTCGCAAACGAAATTCAAACTCCTGTTGAGAGTTTGCTTCACATAAACAAGCAGGCACAAGTAAGCACATCTGCCCAGATACTCCTTTCTGATGGCCGAGGACCGTTCAGAGCTTTGAGCTGCTCCGCAAAAGATCGAATAAGCTTCATCGAAGCAGCCGTGTTCCATGAAAAGGAAGGCTAGCGACATGCGATTCAAGAGTACTTCAGAGCAGCACCAGTAACTCTTTATGACTGAACACAAGACCTCAGTCATGTACTCGGTAAAACTCAGTTCTTTGAGGCATGCCATCCCGAGTAAACTCACAAGACATTTTCTACTTATTTCAACCGATACTGATAGAGCATTGAGTCCAAACATAGAACGCAAATGTTCCGGAAGAGACAAAATTTCCTGACCTGAGTAGACCACCCTGTCGTCGAAGTTGTCATCAAGAAAGAGAACAGGTAGACACGTTTGTAGAGCTTCGTATTTTTTGCCCAAGTCGAACAAAAGACACGTTTTGGCCGCCAGTACATCGGCGTGCAATCTTTGGCCTTCTGGAAAAATCAACGTCAGTGCAAGTCGGTCGGCTTCTTCGAAGGTTTTGATGGAAGCGTCGGAGAAGAATTTCGCTTCTTCCAATCTGTCGCACGATAGCAAGTACTTGACATGGAACAGACGTCCCAATCTGAAGTAAACCGAAGCCAGAAGGAAATCATCGCCCACGTTGGTTTCTGATATTTCCTGCGTGCGTTCCAATTCTCTGGAACATTCAAGGAAACACGCTAGTGCTTGATCCAGGTTGTAGTTCACTACGTGCCCGTTGGCCATCTCTAGCAAAATGTAGACGAAATCAAAATCGTTTTTTGTCGGTTCGGGTTTCTGGTCGCCGCAATCTTTTGGAAATTGGATTTGTAGTTGGTCGAGGCCCGATTTGTCGATTTTGTCGGCTCTTTGTTCGTGACTGTAGCGCTTGTTTGTCTTGAAGAATTCGATCAAAATTCTTGTTCGCTCTGCCTGAGCCTTGTTGTGAGGAGATGAATTCAAAAGAGCAACCGATTTTGAATAAAATTCTTCACTCTTTTCTTGTTGTCTCGTTCTGTCCATCTCTTCTCCATCTTTTCCAGCATCGCAACCGACTACTTTGGATAGTAAGAAATAAGCGTCACCCAGTGTCTTCAAGACTTGTGACAGCTGATTAGTATCGGGTTTTCCGGAAATTTCAAGTATCTTCTGGGCAAAACTAAGTTTATTAACGGCATCGTGAGGAGCCAGCAAGACATTATGAGACATTCCCCAGGTTATGAGAACTCGGACGAGAAACCAGCGATTCAGCGGATCCAAGGCCACCAAGCGACCGTGGAAAAACTTTCCGTGAACACTAAAGGCGCGCGAGCACCACAGAATCGTCTGGTGGGGTTTTTGAATCGAGAAATGAGACAACGATAGAACGATTAATGTCCAAACTGCTGCAAAATCTACTTCTTCATCTTCAATGTCGAGAGAATTCTGCTTCATTCCGTAACTGTTGATCTCACTTGGATTCGTTTTGGGTGCCCGATTACTCGGATATTTTCCTCTTATGGCGAGAGATGTGAGCAGCAGCGTGCAAGCTCTCACGTCATTTCCTGTGAGAAAACAGAGCGTTCCCAGAGCTAAAATGGCGTGCGCGTTTCTATAGAGGTTTTCAGATCCAGCAGCCCTTCTCACGTGATCCAGAGCCTCGTCGTAAGCGGTTTCAGCGAGATCGAGATTGCCTACCATGACGAGACAGTCGGCCATCTTTGTCAAGACTTCCGACCAAATTTCCGGCCTCGATGAACCAATTAAAGAACGGTTTTTCCTGAGAATAGTTGCCGCTTTCGAGAAACAATCGACAGCCTCTTGAAGACAAGTACAATAAACGTCCCCGTCGTGTTTCTCATCTTCAACATTGCTTGCATCATCATCATCATCATCGTCGGCAGTATCCCCATTGAGAACGACTGGTGGCTTGCCGACAGTTTTGACATTTTGAAAGATTTGTTTTATATAATGATTAATGGCTTGTTTGTTATCGAGGTGAGATGTTTCGTCTCTCCTGGAAAGTTCTTGTCTGGTCAGCTGCATCAGCCTGGCCAATAGCGATTCAGATCGGAGGTCTTCTCCGAGGAAGGCATCTCCAAGCTTGCACCAGGTTTCCACGTCTTGGAAAATCAATTCCACCTGATCCTGAGGTATCTCTTTCGCTTCTGTAAACGCGAGTGTTTTTTGTTTTTCCAGGTACGAACTGCCCTTTGCAACCTGACCGACTTTGCACAACTCCTCGCCTAAACGGCTCCAGGTCAGTAGAATAACATTCTTCTCCTTCTCCTCCACGGCACGATCAACATCGACGTTCTCACTCACAATTGAATCGGCAATCTGGAGCAGCTCAACCGCCTCCAGGTGGCGCCCTTCGTTCGCCTCAAAATCTGCAGCTTTTCTTATCAACTCCAGCAAAACATACAAAACTCCAGATTTTCGTACCGAAGAAAATGGCCAACGTTTCCTTTCTTCTTCTTCTTCTTCTCTTGTTTGTAAGCCTGCTTCACATCTTTCAGTTTTATTCGTGTTCGATTCCTTGAAATCATCATCGGATTCAGAAATGTTCGTATGAGCGTTCAAGTTTGGAAGTTCTTTGAAATGATGTTTATTATCATCGAGTGAAGTTGATTCTCTGATTGGTCGGCGCGTATTCTCACCGCTGTGAAGCTTTGAAGTTTTCGTTTGTTCATTTTCATTGCAGTTTCGTTCTTTCAGTTTTATCCAAACAAAAAGAATATCTCTGCGTAGCGTTTGAAACATTCTGCAGTAATTATAAAGACGTTCGTTGTTGTTGTTTTGCCGACGTTCGGCAGTTGGAATCAATGAAAGACTGCCTGGCACGGCGAGTCTGAGAGATTTCTCGGCGTCGTTCTGAATCGGTTGATTCTCTGACCAGGTCAATTGTGGACGGTTTTGGTGGAGGTTTTGTAACTGTGGTTGATGATGTCTGATGTTGTTGTTGTCTTGCAGCTGTTTGTCGTTCTGTTGTTGTTGTTGGTAGTTGCGGTAGTTGAGCAAATGTCCGGCATCAAGGTACAGCGTATCGTAACCGTATTCTTCGTCATCTCCCGTGTCGTCCAACGCAAGCAGTCGAGCAATTTCGCGTTGCTTTTCTTC